>JAAGNO010029197.1:0-53905 GCA_033439905.1 Ceryle rudis
GGGGGAAGAAGGGGAAAAGGGGGAGAGGGGAAGGGGGGGGGGGGGAGGGGGGGAGGGGGAAGGGGGAAGGGGGAAAGGGGAAAAGGACTCATGTTCACAAGGAAGAACTGGCACCACAGGACATCATCCCCAAGGGGGCCATAGGGCCTGTTTCCACAGGCTGTTTTCTGTTCACAAGGCAGACTTCAGCTGTGACAAAAGTCACCTGGAGCTGGTGCTAAAATTATTTTAAAATAGAAGGAAAGAGCCACCTGTGAGAGCTCTTAGCCACATATGCCACAGACCAGTGGAAAAGTCACCTCCGTGAAACAATTAGGCAATTCAAAAGGAAGCTTTTCCAATAGTTTTCACAGTGGTTTCTAAAAAGCAGAGAGCAACAGGGATGCTGATGGAGAGACTGAGATAAGCCCAGGAAGCCTGGCTGATAGCCAGGAAAGCAACTGAGTGCAGCTGTCTGTAACAACCCTAAGCTGTGTTTGCAGACAGCCAGGGCTGCTGCTGTCAGAGGGTTAAAAATCGGCGATGGCAGCTAAAAGGACCAAAAAAAAGGTAACAAGTAAAAATCAAGAGGACACCTGATTGTGGGCAGCCAATGCCAGTGACCCAGGGCACTGAGCAAGGCTCAGCTGGGAGCTGGGTTAATAAGGAGGCCCCATGGTGAGGGCTGCCCACGGACCCCTGGGGCAAAGGGGGCTTCCCTCTCACTGCCAGAGACTGTGGAGCCACAGGGAGAGGATCCTCCTTGGGATCGTCCACAGGAGGAGAGCCTTTTTTATTATTTTTTTTCCAATCCACTGCTGGTGATTCTGAAGTTGAGGACTGCACATTGAAATAATCGTTACAGCAATGTGGCTATGGGCTCCAAACAGGAGCAGTTGCATTCCTGGAATCACCAGGCACTGCCCTTATGTCAGTAGTTATGGAAAAGAGCCAAACTGGGCTCTCTATAGGAAGAAATCAGTATAATTTTGATTTCCTATTTACCTACATCAGAGCAAAGACTTCTCTGTCGATAAATCCTTGAGTGTAAAGTAGAATGAGGAAGGCAGAGGGGATGAAAGAGGAAACTTAACAAAATGACAGATTCCTTATTATGATCAAATTTATTTAGAGGTGAATCTGAGCCCTGAACTAGCAGTTAGACACCCCTAAAGCATGGGTGCAAATATCAGCTTTGAAGGTACAAAGTTGCTGGTACTTAGATCTAGACTCTACAAAGGATTTAATTATAAGTGGAGAATTGCCCATTCAAGAGTTTTTATACTTGTTTCTGGACTCTGCCTCTGTTTGCAGGGGCTCTTTAGTTTCCTGAGGCACAGGCTGACCCCCAGCATACTAAAAACAGAATTCTGCAGGGTTCAAGTCAGTCCTGCTAGACAGATTTGCATCTGAATTGCTTAGCTTTTTATGGACCAAGAAAGAACAAACACTCCAGGAGACAAAATAGTACCCAGTCTAACAAGCACAGGGTGGGCAAGGCCAGGAGGACACAGCAGAGCAGGGTGGAGGGACTTGGTACAAGCCCTTGCTGGAAGACCAGCTGCTGGTGGTACACACATGCTGCAGTAAGGGCAGAAGGAGGGAGGGGCTGCTTCAAGAAAATTAAAGCAAAGCCACATTCACTACCAGGAAAACATTGTCAAGACTGGGGACGTTAGAGGGGCAGCAGAATAACAGGGCTTTGGGGTTACTTGTAATAATAGAGCAGGAGGATGGTACAAGGCACAGCTGGTCCACAGAGTCATTTGTACATCCCTCCTCTGCCCTAAATGTGGGAGCTGCTGAGGGGATACCTGTCTGGCAGCTGACAGTGCACTGAACTCAAATGGTCTCCACAGGGCACCGCTCAATTTCTTAAAATGATCACTATCACAGGCCCATCCCTCCCATGAGGTCATCTTCTAACTGAAATATATAGAACAAGGACTTTCTCTCAATCACCTGTTCAGTGGAAAGGTAGTTGTGAATTAAGTGATTATGTATATATCTATGCTTATACACACAGCAGAAAAGATCATATTGAAAAAAACCAAAAACCAAACCACACATACAAAAAAAACCCCAACACCAAATACCCACCCACACACACAGAAAAACCAACCAGCCAAACAGAAGACCAAACCTGAAACACCAGGGAAGGGACTACTTTTGGCCTGGGAGATAACTGAGTTCTCAAATAACAACTACCAATTGGGATATTTAACATCCTTCCTCCCCCACCTAAAATAAATAAATAAAGCAGACAAGCAAGGCTGCCATCCCATCAAAGCCTCTGGGAAACAGGGACAAGTGAGAGGAATGGTGCAAATCAATCTGCATTACTTTACCTCACCAGAAAGACTTGAAGGGACTACAGAATATTTTCATTAATCTTGTATGCTGCTGCTCCATGTCATCTGAAATCACATCAAGATGGGATGAAGCCAGCAGCCACCAGCAGCACATGGGCTAGAGGAAAGAAAGCGGGGAGATGGGACAGACCTCTCACCACAACCAGACTGGAAGAGAAGGAGGGAAACTTAATGCCAAGCCCAAGTTCTTCCAAGTGAGTAAGAGTTTTGTTGTGACTGATGAAGAGGGGCTGCTGAGAGAAGCACCTTTGAGTCCAGTGGTTCCCCATCTTTCTGGATGGCCAGGATTAAGTACTGAGCTGGGTCAGACTTGCCTATACTGGAGCAGCACATCTCTGCATGTCCTTGTTGAAATGTGTAGGTTCATAGCTCCCCAGGGCAGATGGTGCAGACAGTCAGCCTGTCAATGTGTCCAGGGACAGCAGGAGCCTGTCAGGGTCTGCCACAGCTCAGCAGGAGAAGCATTGGTCCTCTGGCCTCTTCTTGGCAGTGAGCAAGGGCACAGAGTACACCCCTGCTCTAGACAGCCAGCGTGCAATGGGAAAACACCTGGCATGTACTCAAAACCATTAAACCACAGGATCACACCTTCCCAGTTTATTTGAGGGCTATTTTAAAGGTGGCCATAGCCAGCAAGAAGATTCCCATGTCCACATTAGGCTTTGCTTTTCTACCATACTGATGTCATTATGCTGCTAGCATCAGCACAGCTTCTAGCAAGGAGAAGGTGGCCTTGTTTATGTGGCCAACGGAGCAGTTGGCCTCTCAGTCCACAATAATATGCTCCTTAGTGGCCCACGGACCTGTGAATGAGTTAACCCCAGCAACACAAGCTGTCCCAATTAAAAAATAAATCAATCTGTGCACACAGCCTCCCAAAACGATTTAACTCTGCCCCCTGGGTTGAATCCTGGCTAAATGTGACACACTTTCAAGGGTCTGCCTTTCAACACATAGTCTGCCTCTTTGTCTGCAGCTGCCACAGTGTGAAATGCTCCAGGTTTATGCCTTAAGTCTTGCTTCTATTCATGTACCTGTGGCAATAGCACAGAGATATACTGAAGGTAGCTATATTTGAGCTTATTCGAGCAGAAAATTTCTAGCTGTCCTAATCTGGGACTGTGGGTAGTCAATAGGAGGGGGTAGGCAGAAAAAAACCTCAAAAAAAAAAAACCAAACAAACAAACAAAAAAAAAAAACCCAAAAAAAAACCAACCCAGAAAAAAAGCCAAACCTAACCCAACACTGGAGTATTTTTTATCCTATAAAACAGCTCCTGCGTGATGCTTTCAGTTCAAATCCAGTTTGACATTAATACTTGCCTCAACTTCCCGAGAGAAAACAAACATGCTGAGACTCAATGTATAACCCAAATCTGAAGATTTGTTCATCAAGCTGGGTTAGGCTTATAATGGGTAAAAAAAAAAAAAAAAAAAAAAGGTAAAAGTACCGAGCTCTAAATCTTTCACTCTAGTAATTCTCAAGCCAAAATTGCACAGGCATCAAGAAGTCACCTGGCATAGAGGCACCCACCCTCTGTGCTACATAGGCACTCTTTGAAGAAGATAAGAGGAGTCAGAAACAAGCACAAAAGGAAAAGTGGCTTCCAATACCTGGCATCATTTCACCTCCCTTGCACAAGCAGCCTCAGAGCAAGTGTTACAGGTTGGGACTCTCCCCAGCATTACTGTCATGTCCTTGCTGATGGAATACTGAGCAATATTTCATAAGCTACTTATTCAGCCAACGTCTGTTCAAAGAAAGGCTCCAGAAGGGAAGTTTCAGCATCCTCCTATGCACACACACAATCCCTGGTATTCACTCTGTCTGTCTGTCCCTCCAGTCCATCTGCAGGCACTTATTGGCCAGTCTTGACTGTGAGGAGCCCATTATGGAGATACCTTAAAATCAGCTGGGCACCAGTTGATCACAAGTGGGCCATGTACAGTCTCAGCACGTTTATTTCCTCGTGAATATACCTAAGGCACAAATTTGTTTGTTATAACTCCAAATTGTCTCTTCTGGGGATTTTGATATCGCTAAAAGCACATTTTTTGACCTAGACATGAAATCCAGCTGTAAAACACAGCAAAATCAAATAGCCATAAATCTGGCTTTCCTCATTCACTTGAAAGTAACAGAGAATTACCATCAGCAAAGTTTTCCGCATCATTCCACCGGTTTTATTAGCCAAAGTTTTAATGCCTCGCATTAATCAGCTTTGAAAAACAATAAATTGCTAGTATGGAAATGTACTGTAAGAGCTACAAAATTAAGTTGGTACTCCAAGTAATGCACTAACAAACAACTTCAAGAATCATGTTCACCTTGTCACTGAAATAATTACTGCATTAACCAAGGGGAAATTCCTTCCTCTCAGTGGCCATGGAAATATTTAAAGGTTGCCAAAGCCCTGCAGTTATGGATTTCCCAATAGTTTCCCATGTGATGTGGGAACTCAGTGTATTGTGCACAGAAAGTCAGGGCTTCATGTCAGAGAATGCAAAAATGTATTTTAATTATCACAACAGAAAGTAATAGTTGGTCAAAAGACAGAAACCAGAAAAGCTCAAAATCAATATAAGACTGCCACCAGCTTGTAGAATGTGTCTTATCTGCCTTGTTAGAATCAAACAGAGCCATATGCTGTATCTATCAAAGGTTGCGAAACAAGGCGATTCAATTTTTGCGAGTGTGAAGCTATCATAGTTATGAATATGGATGAGGCTGCAGACAGCGGGGCCTCTGTGCAACCCATCAAACATTGCTGGAGCAAGTAGAATGGAAAAGACTCTATCAAAATTACTCTGGCCCCCAACCAGCTACCAGAGCTGTTAACCTGAGGAAGCAGAGCATGGCAAGAACAGCTCATCCCTTGGGTGCCATGACTGGGATGAGACTGAGGCTGTGCAAAGCAGGTCTGGGTGACAAGACGAGACACCTGCGCCCAAGGCAGTACTACCCTTGTCCTGGATGCATCAGCACTGGGCTCCACAGTCACATAAAGGGAAGCACAGCCCACCCTGCGCAACCTCCCTCCTTCCCCATTTTTCCCATTCTCCTGGTGTTCTCCTTCCTTCTTTTCCGAGTTGTCTCCAAGGATATTCTATCGCATTCACCTGTCTCACCTCCTCCATTCCTTCCTGGTCCCCACAGTGTCAGCACATCTCCACATCACCATCTTGGCCCCACAAGTGCCACGACACTGTCACCTCTAGGTTCAGTCATTCCCACATCCGTTTCTGCCATCAACTAGCTGGGCAGAAGTCACACAGGGCCATCCAGAGATCACCTTTTAGAGCAAAACTCTGCCTTCCCTTTCCAGTCATTTTAATTCTCCAGCACAGAGTTCAGTCTAACAGGGGGAAGTGGCCCTTCCCCACTTCTTTGCTGCATGAGTCCTATGCTGCAGGAGCTGACTCCATTAATTCTTACAAGTAGATTATTAAAACTGGGCAAATGCATCAACCTGGAAAAAGAGGGTGATGAAGGGATCTGGTGTCATCAAAGGAGCAGCCCAGACTCCTCTGGTGCTGCACAGAGAGGAACTCACCATCAACTTCATCTCTGCCCGGCACAAATGACCTGCCTCCAGCTCTTCCACAGGGCACACGTGATTTCTCAGCAATAAAATCTCCAGCAGACTCAGCAGTTGACTTTAGCAAGCAATGCCAATCTATGTATTATTTATCTTTGACACTTGAGATCACAGCAGTTAAAAGCACTTCCCTCAATTTTCTTGTTTTGCTTCTGCTTGTGTCATTATCCTAGCAACACTTTGAGTCTAATTGAGTCTGCATGTGCCAAGTGAAGAGAAAATCTCAGACATGCTTGATATAAAAAGTTGCCACTCTGTCTTTGTAAGAGACCATCATTCCACAAATCCCTTAAGTGCTGGACTGTCCTAGCTCTAGGAATGTTGCTGGAGTGAAAACACACTAATTTGTTCTGCTTCTACTCGTTGATGCAAGTGAGAAAGTACATACAAGAAACATCAATCCTTCAGCTGTCAGACCTGTCTCCTCATCTTCCCCCAGAAAAGTTCCTCAAACATAACACTTCTGAGCAACACAACAATGAGGGAGAACACGCCTCCCACTAGGGCATTTCGTCCCCTTTACTGAATAGCTTTAAGTGCCTGAACTTTGCCTTCTGATAAGCCTATAAATTAGACTTAAAGAAGCACTGCCACTGCAGATCCAGAGCACTTTGGTCACTCATCTGACCTTTTTCCCCCACCTCAGAACTGCCATTAGCCCACTTCATACTTACACAAAAAAGCTCACACCAAATCTTTTCTCTCCACAAAGCTAATTCACTGCCTGGGTTTCTGCTGAAACTACAGAGGTGTATAATAGAGCTAATCTTGAGGGAATTTTGCTTGTGAAATTACCTTGCTGGTCTTTCACTTTTCTTATTTTGTTGAATCATTCAGGAGACTGCCTCAGCCAAAATCCAGACTGGCTATACCGAACGGCATGCACAAAGCACAGCAGTTCCCATTTGTTTTTCTTTGTCAGTGTCTGCAGAGACATGAGGGGGAAAAAAAAAAAAAAAAAGGAGTCAGCTGCTAAATGGCTCTTCGTGCTCTGCCATGTGCCTTGCTTCACAGTGAGGCTTCCTTTGGGGACAATAACAATCCTTTCAATAACAAGGGAGTCCTTTGGTTTTACACAGCAGCATATTTCCACAAAGCTTCCTAAGGGTTCAAATGATTCCAGAAACCATATTCCTTTCAAGTACACATGGAGACCACCAAATACAGGCCAGGAGAGTTTGGAAGCTCAGTGGATGCTGACTTACTCCATTTACTGGCTGGCCAGATCTCTCAGGACATCAAGTGACTGATGCAATGCTCTTGGTAGATATGTTATTCCATAAAATGCCTTAGAAACATAAAAATCCCAGGTTTGCTAATGAGATGAGATGGTATCTGAAAATGCAGTGTCCTAACAGAGGAAGTCAACCCTGGCATCTGCCCGCAGCTCCTTGCACAGTTGTTGGCATTCATACAGCAGGAAATAAAAATACTTTTGTGGCTGACAGGGAACAGTGATTATAGAGCTGAAAGCATCAGGATTTGTAAATGTGGAATTAAGCCTTTATTGAATTTGTGATTATTTTTCAATAGCAAATCGGGTAGGTCTTTCATTTAATGTGCTGATTACAGATGACTCACCTTTCCAGACAAATCAGGGTTTAATCAAAGAATAACAGCCTAAAGCAACATCATTGCTGAACTATAAATGTGGAAGAGGCTGATGGGGACAGACCTAATACAGCATCTCCCACACCACGCAGCAGACATTACAGTGAACTGCATCAGCCACCCTTACACAGAGTTATGGTCCAAAACCTGGATTAAGTTAGAAATAACATATATACCGCACGTGGATAAACTGAATATCATGTATTAATACCACATCAGCTGACTTTCTCAACGCTTCCCTTACACAAAGGGAGAACAAGGGGCCTTGATGGCAAAAAGTACGTGCACTTACTGCATAACACAAACCACCACGATGCACGCTGGCTTTTGTGGGTAGAGATACCCTGAGCACAGATAACTACATAAACTAACGTACCACAACGTGAATGCAACTTAATTCTCAAACCAGATTCATACTTAAGCCTCCAACCATGCAGATATTTTTGTGTAAGTACAGTGATATTTCCATTTACTTCAGTGGGACAGCTCACAGGCTTTATATTAAGCCCATTCTGAAGTGTTTGCATGCTTTAGTCACACCAAGTATCATTTTCCTGCTAAGATACCCTCGAGTGGCTCATGAATTCAGCAACCCCTAGATTCCAGTGCTGCTGTGTCTATCACCAACCCTGCATGACATACAGTAATTATAGGCTGCTGTCAGACTAGTAACATCCTCAACAAGTAGAGTTGAGCTCTTGAACATCAGTGTGCCAACCAAACAAACACAGAGCTCCTCTAAAGAGAGAGATTAGCTGAAAGAAAGGAGGCCAAATCCTGCTCTCATTTACCCCTCTTGGATGGGCTGCATGGATTTGGCTGCCAAGATGATTTGGCAAGTTGCAGCCCTCCAGCAGCACGGACTCTTGCACAGCTCCTGTGAACAGAATGCAAATGCAGAAGCTGAGCTGGAGGGGACGTGCCCATCGGCCGCTGTGCCGCTTGCTCTGCCACTGATGTCGGTGCAGCCCTGAAGATCGATCCCAATTTACACACCTTTCTTAAGTTAGATTTCCAGTTCTGACTGATTGAAAGTATTCATCTTCAAACTCCTTAGTCCCACCAAAGTCACACAGTACAATCCAGGATGGTTATTTTTTCCTAGTAAGGGGGGGAAGTTTCATCTTAAATAAAAGAAAAAAAAAAGGGGGGGGAACTTTCCTCAAAAACATTGAATAGAGACTAAGCCTGGTATTCTAGGAGTAAACTATCAGATTAAGTCCTAGACACCACTTCCCTGAAGACAAGATAATGGGACTGTGTAATTCTCATTCAGAATCAAAGTGAATCAAAAACCAAAACAACATATTTCATTCAGTCCCGAACAGGAACACAGCCAGGTTTCACCAACTGCCGTGCCAGTAAGTTCCCTGATAGGGTACATTTGTTACAAAGGCTATTCATCTTTCCCTTTTCTTTTGTTGGTAGGGATTCCAAGATTTAGTGGTTAACTGCCCATCTCCTGGATTGTAGAATATGGAGATAATGGGTCTAATTTTGCTCTGACATCCAAGACAGCCCTAGTGATTTCAGCGTGGTCAGGTCCGATACAACCTTACTCTCTACGTTTGCAACCATACTCTGGGAGGATAGAGAAGCTTAGCTTTGGAAATTCAAACGAAGGGAAGGAAATTCTGGGGGAAATAACTTCAAGGGATTTTACTGCTCCACAAAGAAGCTGAGGAAAACACACAGCTAGCTCTCTGCATGAGCTTGGGTCCAGCAAAATAAGGGCAGATTTCTCCCTATGAGGACTGATCTCATTCAGTTTACCAGAGCAAGTCCCTAATGGGACCTGGCTCCAGATTTCCAGCCAGTCCCTGATGCTGGTAAAGGGGAGGTCTCCCTTCAGCAATGGCACTGGTTGTTTACAAAAAAGCAAAACAGAAAGCAAACCAACCCAGAAAACATCATGCTTAATGCAACAAAGCAACTTCAGATAAGCAGAAACCAGAGGGTCTGTCCTTCGAGGGCACTAAGAAAACATTGATGAATCTCTAGAAGAGGTTGGAAACATATTTTTGTGGTCTGTCAGATCTAGAGACTTAGACAGGAGGAGGAGGAAAGAGGAGGCTCACTCATTTCTGGTGTACTGCCAGGGCTGTTCTCCACCAGCACCTCTTAATGCTGCACATCTGCTGGAGACACCTAAGACCTCTGCAGACCTTCTCTTTATCTTCTCCTGTCAGGTGACTCACACAGGTGGTAGAACCTGTCCCCTAAACTGCAAGCCCAAATTAGGAAAAAGCCCATTACTTATCCTGGTGCAAGTCAGGAGGGAGAGTCCAGCCAGTCAGGGGTCCCATTGTGGGCAGAATAGGCTCAGGGAACAGAAGATTTTGCCCCAGTGATGTCACTATAGACATTTTAGGGCATGCACATCCCACTACAGCCAGTATAGCCACAATAGATATATGGTAACCACTAGAGTATTTTCTTGGGCAAATTTTGCATCCTGCAGTATTTGCCTCCCCTTGTGAACAGGTAGGCGGTGCCAGAGCTGGTCGCAGGTCTGCACATGCTGCATTGTGAGCATCCCCTGCCTACAGTCTAGGGGGAGATACTTCATTCCATCCCCCAAAAGGCCAGGCAGTCACTCACAGCTGGGTACTTGGACCTCTAGTCCCATTTCAAAACACAAGCAGACCTCTGTGTTTAATTTGGATGAGGTAGGCTTTTATATATAGTATCAGTTTGTGACCATATGCTACAGAGTAGCTATGCTTCTATTTATATATTTATTTTATAGTGTCAAGGGTATTGACAAATGATGAAGTGCTAAAAATAAGTCTAAGAAGGATGTATGCAACAAGTATTGGGGTTTATGTGGAAGACAAGATTGTGTAAAACTAAGAACAACAGCGCTTCAAAGTTTTATTTCATGTAAATCAATCAATAGATCTCAAAGTGTAGCCTGAGAATTTATAAATTTAATTTTTTTTTTTGTACTTACTAGATTTGTAAATCAGCAGTGCTATTTCCAAACATATTTTATGATGCGTAAATCTGTTTCTTGATCTAAAACAACAGCTAAAACTCTCTGTGTCTTGTAATGGTCTTTAAAGTTTTTGGGGTTATGGTTTACTGACTGTTTTGTACATCTGTAGCAACACAGTCTAGGACCCAAGCTGTAAAGAAATGCAGATTGAAAAAAAATAAAAATAAAAAAATCCTGGCATGTAAGGCAATGGGAAAGCAATGTTTTTCTCAACGGGAAATAATTTTACAAATGGAACCCATATTTCTGTAAATAAACATCTGCCTTCTCATTAGCTTCACATCAACCTATACTGAAATATACATCAGAGAAGTCTGTCAAAGTAATCACAAAGGAAAAACAAGAGCAGAGTTTAAAAGCAAAGCCTTCAAAAACTGTTATGCTTTTCAAGTTTAAGTAGTAAATAGGACAGGAGAATGACAGGAGAATTGGCAACAGAATCCTATCACTAAAAAAAAAAAAAAATATTTGTTTTTTTCTTAAAACCTAAACCTTATGTTTGGTCAACTGTCCACAAGTGGTTTGCAGAGAAGGGAGACAGACATAAAATCTTGACATACTGTAAAATCACAGCCCTAAAGGTGGCAATCAAGAGTCTCAAACCAACTGTCAGCCAGCAAACAAGCCCTGCAGACACGGTTGGTGGACCGCAGAGTGCCTCAGATTCTGAATACTTTCTTTTCAGCTTCTTAAGAAGCAAAGACAGAATCTAGCTTCTAAAAGAGGACAGGATCAATATCAAAAAGAACATAATTAGAAGACAGAGAAAAAAAAAGGATGTAATGTACTTAGAAATACAGAACAATCTGTCATTACTGAGCAAGCCCTTGTGTTGCTTTGCTGAGTCACCTACGGGTTTGCATGGCAGCAGGTGACATTTCTGGGGTCTGCATCTTGCTTTATAAGGCTCTGTAAAACTAATGTGAAGGTCCCAGGGCAAGGAGAGGGGCTTGTCCCTTGATCTACATTGGAATTGGCAGAGTCCTGTTTTCCTATGGAGTTGATGCCCAAGCCCTGTAATGTCCACATCTCTCCTAGGCAAATCTCCTGTCTCTGCTGGAGTTACCTCCCACCCGATATCTCAGTTTCCCACCCACCAAGGGCTAGATGTTGGCTGGCTGTTTCTGGAGCAAGATTTGACATGGCACTGGAATTTACACTAGGGGGAATTACTCCCTCTTAAGAATCAAATGGGATGATAGAGGGGATGCTCTGCTATGCTTTCCAGGGAAAAAAAAAAATAAATAAAAAAATCATAATTTAATGATCTACCCCCAGAGTGCCCCAAGAATTTCTCTCTTGATGGAAAAGTAGCTTGCCAAATAAGTGACTGAGCGTGAAATCTGTGAGCCTGATCTGATGCTCTGCGACATGTATAGTGACTTTGCTGGGAGAGGGACCAGAGTGTTCGACACTTTGCAGGACTGAAGTGTCTGCCCTAGATTAAAAACAAAGGAAATGAAAAAAAGCACTGAAAGTTTCCCTGTTTAGGCCAAGCTATTCAGAAATTGTATGACTTTAAAAATTCACTTTGTATCTCTCTTTTAAACAAAATCATAACATGTTTCTATAAGTTTTAGTTTACAGTTCACAGAAAAAAACCCTCATACTCCATTTTGAAGAACTGGTATTTTGTATCATCTCTTCCCTGCCTTCCAGTCTCAGAAAAAAACTATAAGGAAATAGTAAAACATGTTGCATAGTTTGAAGTGCCTTTCACAGAAATCTTGGTGCCTAACAATGAGACTAAGCAAGCAGGGCTATCCTTGGCCAGTGCAGCTGTAGAACTGCCTGTGCTAAAGCTCAAGGGCATTTCATAGCCTCAGTAGCAACTCCAAATTGTTTACTATTAAGAACAACATTTTTAAAGCACTTAGTACTGGTTTCAGTCTGCTGCTATTGAAGACAAGGGCAGAGCTGCCATCCACTCGTACAGGCAGACATAAGCAGCGTCAGACAATGATAACCTGGAAGGCACAGCACATTTCATCTCCATGTGGCTGAAGTGAGAAGCACATGACAGACTCCATTCTCATAGTGACTGAGCATCGTACTTCATGAACTTAAAGTTACTCTCTTTCTTCCTGTGAAACTTGCCAAACATCTGAGCTAATGCATCAGGGAGGTTTGAAATAATGAGGCACCACAGAAGGCTGGAAGCTCTAGGCTTTGCACCTCTGAGGAATCATCAGTTCAGATATAGCATTTTCCTATTACTTCAGGTATGCTGTGCTCCTTAAAATTAAGGATTGATACTTGGCTGTGATTTTTCTTTATTCTTATCAATATTTCCCTCCTTCATTTTCCTGTTGCTGGAAAATGCATCATTTTCCAACATGTCATTGCCTCCTCCTTTGAAAAAATGTAACCAGAACAAGCCAATCATGTAGATCTCACTTTAAAACAATCCAGATGTCGCATTTCAGGCCAGTCTAATTCCCTGCTTTGGATCTCTCCCAGTAATTCCTAACCGGCTTTCCTCATGCAGTCCTACCCATTGTGACAGGTGTCTGGGAAGGAGAACCCACAGCAGAAGGACCTGCTCCAAATTAAGGTGCAAGCCAAGAGATGAGAGCCCAGTCCAGCTCCTTCAAGGCTTCAACCCAGCTAAATTTGTACTCACTGTAGCAGCTCACAAGCTTCTAGTTATTCCCGTAGTTGCACCCTGGCTGGATCAAAGCCAGAGTGCTCGGCACTTTGCAGTGCTAATTTTCCTTCCAGTGCTGGAGACATTGGACATGCACCAAGGACAGCTGGCTACAAGTTTCTTGAAGGTATAAAACATTAATGTCTTATGGCGGTTCATGAGAGATTAGTCCAAGGACTGCATTGAAGTTGGCAGTGACTCAAGACTTGATATAAACTTGTTCTTGGACACATTTATTTCTGAAGACTGATAACTTCAACATCTTTCACACCAGTCTCTATTTTGCTATCATAAGAAAGTAAGAGAGTAGCTCTGTGAATTAGTCTGGAGAGGCATTTGTCCACTGCCCGTATGATGAGGCCATGGCCAAGTCCAAGTATTGTACAGGAAAGGAGCAGCAATCTTGGAGAAAAATGTGCCTGCACTAGGAAATTAATTTATGCCTGAAAGCCTTACTTTAAATACATGCATACACACACTCATCAGAAGAGAAGTTGGGGTTTTTTTCCTTGCAGCTTGCAGAGTTTGGGGCTTTCACCTTGCCTTGGCAGCAGCAACAGGTTCTGTGAGCAAAACATGCTCTGTGAAGAAGCATCTTCTGGAAAGCTGAATTTCAGTTCCACCAAAATTCTCTCAGTGTGTCTAAAAATCCCCAAGTTCAGCCTTTGTGAACCAACAATAATTTTGACCACCTTAAACTGGTACCCATAAGGGAGCAAACACAGAAAAGTTCTCTTCAAAGCAAAGTTAATTCCTGCTCAGGAACTGCTGCTAGATTTCCCAAGCAGCCTGCAGGAAGAGGAGCACAGGGTAGAGTTTCAGTGCAAACATGACAAGACTTTATTGGCTATTAGAAGTCACTTAGGAACTTCTGGTAGCCCACCATCAGCTACCACTATGCTGTATTTTTGCATATATTTAGGTTAAACACTTCAAAAAATGCACCCAGTAGATACAGTCAAACAAGGTTTTTAAATTATTCACAAAGAAAGGAGTCTTTGGGCAGGTAGACAGCATCACTAATCTGGGGCAGGACAGCTGTAGAGCACATTCACTCCCATGATGCTCATGAGAAATCAGGGCAATAACTTCTACAAAGTTTAACACATCCCCATGCTGATGGAAAACTATTTCTAGGCAATGGTCTGAAGTACCCCAAGAACACATGAATCATAATAATATAATGACTAAGGACTGAATGCTAATATTACCTAAGTAAAATGAAAATCCACTAGGTTATGAACAATCAAAAATAACTGTAGAGATGGGAAGCCTCGGGGAATCTCCCCAGTAGAATCCAGGGGAGAGAGATCTCAAAGGTTTGTAAGCCACTCCTGTTCTATTTCCTTGGAAAACAGCTCTATTTTCAACACAGCTGGGCAATAAATCCCAGGTGTCACCACCATTCCCCCCACACCCCCTCACTTGGCAGAAGCAGAAATGCTTTACAACAGAAAGAGTTCCTTCCCATTTTAGCAGCCAAAGTTTCTTTTTATGAAAATATTTCATGCTTTTTTACCATTTGGGTAACCCTCTGGCAACTGCTTCCTATCTGTCCCTTGCTGCGCACACAGATCCCTTCTCTATTTCTCTTTCATGAGTCCTACTACATCATTTTTAACTCGTGAGCTGAAATAATCACAGTACTTTTCCAATACTATATATTTTAGCCTTATGTTAATACCATATTTTCCTTCTTTGAATTCCTTCCATTCTTTAAGTTATCATGAGATGCTTTCTATGAGTACTAAATCACTTTGCAATTTCCAAGGCAGAGAGACAACCGAGCTCTGTGGCTCCCTGCTTTGTGAGCAGGAGCCCAGCTGTGTGCCAGCTCCTTGCTCACAAAGGCTGAACCTCCACTTGGGGATGAGTCGTTTGAGAGGAAGAACAAACTTCACCACCACAGATGGGCAGGAGGAAACGAATCATTATGCACACTAAAAAACACAAGCACAGCTCACACAGGGCTCACAAGTTATGTATAAAAGATAGAGTTCAAACACAAATTAACTAAGTCATTTGTGTCGATGCAGCACAGAGGGGAACAATCTGTTGCAGAGGGAGAGAGGAGCAAAGCTTGCAGAGTACCGAGGTGGTCTGACCCAGGAGGGTCACACAAAAGTCATTATTAATGCCAATTTCCTAGACTACCACCAAGGGCCAAATTTACTCCTGTCAGGGGAAGGTACCATAGGAAATAACCAGCTGTTGGGAGCTATTCAATGTGTAGCATGACCGATTACCATGGGAATCCAGCAAGACACAGAAGTGGGGCCAGCTGTGTTTCCTAATCCTCTCTGCTGAATTTGTTAAAATTTAAGATGACTTCAGAGTAAGAGCAGAAACCAGCAAACCACTGAGCTTTCCTACCTTCATCCTAAACAATGAATGAACAGTATTTTTATCTCACCTAGAAGGTTGGGAGCAGGATAATTAGGAGACCTGGTAGCAACTGAAATCCATGAAGTTGCATCAGGAAGAAGCTGGCCCCAGGGCTGCGTTTTGGCCATGAGAGGATTGCACAGATCCTCCAGATGAAGTTGATGGTTCCCCACCAGATTGTTTTATCAGCCCAGGCAGACTCAAATGAAGATATACAGAATTACAGCATCAGGGGATCTTGCAGCTTTTCCGTGATAAATCACCACACTGCACCTGGAATTATCACTGTAGATGTACAACGTGTTGAGAGTTATTCCTGGCATGGAAATGATTGAAAAAAATAGAAAGTGAAGCCTCTAATACCAGTCATGGTCCCCCATACACTTTTATTGGGGCAGTAAGTGATTACCTTACGTTTGCTGATGTTTTATAGATTACGTGGCTAAACTGCAGAATGGAAGGGATATTGCAGTAGGTAATCGCAGCGAGGTCTGGGTCACAAAGAGGAATGCTTTGACATTAAAAAGTACAAATGTTAGACTGGAATTGTGGAGGGCCCAAATCTCAACCAGCTCCCAAAGAAAGACCTGGCCTTCCTACAAAATAATATTGATCACAAAGAGCAAAATTAGAAGAACTGCAATAATTGAAGGAGCAATATAAAAATACAGAAAACATTATTAGCCAGCTGCCTTGTAACTGGCATCACATACCCTCCCAGAGGGAAGGAAAGGAACTGATCTCCAAATGCTACAGCCTTGGAGAGGGAAGGGAGGAAGAAAGGCAAATAACTACACTGTTGGCTGATCTACCCCCTTGTGAGCATGTCTGTGGCTTGAGGAGATTCGCTATTATGCACTGATTAGATACAAGAGGATTTTGCTTGGAAGCAAAAAGCATGGAAGGATTTTGATATATGGACATTGTAAAATATTAGCGATATTATGAGTGTTATTTGTTGTCAACGCAGCCTCTTTACATAACTAAATAAATTACTCCATTATTCATATTTTTACAGCTAGATAAATATTTTAATCCCTGTTTACTGCCAGTAGCTTTAACTAACTGCTTTCTGTAATCCTTTTATAAATCTTACTTCTAATAAATTATATCTGATATAAATTCTGAGCTTTCCACTGGTATCCTCAGTAATTTAGATTCTAGCTGCTTGCCATGTTCTGCAGGCCAGATCAGTCCTACTGCTGATCCATTGAAGCTCCCCCCGCCAGGTGACATGGTAGCCCGAGTCTGCAACAAGGATTTAATGCAGAAATATTGCCAAGAACAGACAACAAGCAGTCTGCAGAGACACCCTTGACTACACATCAAGTGAACGCACGCAGCTTGTGGAAAGGTGTTTTTGCCAACTGGAAGCGCGTAAGTGCCAAAGAGTTGGCAGTTTCATAAAGAACTTTCTACAGAATTTTTCAGTGGAATTTGAATTACTTCAAAGGAAAGAAATATGCAAATATGTATATATACATTATTTAAGCAAACATTTTTCTTTCTTCAGGCAGGTGTGTCTACAGCACCAGTTAGGGATAAAAGCAACAGAAGACACGTGGGGCTACAGTTACAGAGCTTCGCAGCCCAGGACTGTAAGGACAGGCCTGTATCTCTAACATTACAGCACAGGTAATCTAAGAGCTGATGTGCTCTCAAATCATACTGAATAAAGAAAAACTGCAACTTTGGACAAGGAGGTGGATGCTCCAGAATTGGTGTGATCAGTTCCCCTTGCCCTGAAATGGGTGCAATTGCTCTGTAGTATGCAAGCTAAGACCTAGCTGATAAAACCAAGAAGTTCTTCAACAAGCACAGAGCACTTGAAAGGAGCAGAAACCTCAAAGCTCCAAACAGCATTGTGTCCTTACATCCAAAGGCTGTTGTTCTCTGGAGCAGCAGTTTTCATTCAAAGCCTCCAGCAGATACTTATTGGGCTCCGGTCTTTTTAGGGGACTGTGCCCTTCCAATATATAAGCTGAGGTGGTCCCCCCTCAGAATATTATCTTTACTTCTGACACCTTTTTCTACTGCAATGCCCATGTTTCTGTAGGTATCAGAGACCATGAGGACCCTGGGTAAAAATGGAACTCCTCAGGCTCTTCACAAGCTATACCACTCATACAAGATGGTCAACAGCTCCCTTAGCATTTCATTTCAGTGGCTTCAACACACTCCTCTGTGGCTGAAAAGAGTTGCAGACTCATGATGTCAACTCATCTTGGTTGCAAAGCCACTCTGTACTCAGGACAGTATTAGTCTCATGATCAAACTTCTGTTCATCCCAGCTGGAAGGAACAATATTTGCAAGTCACCGATGTGGGAAATCCACTGCAGGTTCAGGTCAAATTCACCATCTCTCAGCTCTCCCTTGGACTGGCAAAAGATGTCACAAGCATCTGCTGCTTTTGCCTATATAACAAGAAAAAGTGAAGGCGCATGAGCTTTTCTTACAGGTTTTGGTTGAAGACATTGCAACAGTTGACTGTTGCTGTTAGTGAATAGAGAGCAATTGAAGTGTTTTGAAGCAACGTGTCTGAGTATGTGTAATATATTTATTACCTGATTTGTTATCCTGAGTAAATGTAGGCCAATATATTTTAGATTGTTAAAGTAAGGTGGATTCAACTCTAGAACTGTCTCTTTGGAGCCAGCAGGAATTTGCCCTGTGATGCCAGTAAGCACATTTGCTCCCTAATGCTCCAGCCAGGAGGCTCAGAGGACGCCAGTGCTACCAGAAGAGTCCCTCTTGCACTGGTAGCCTGTGGATTAGAGTCTGAGTGAACACAACATGGCCCAAAAAACCCTATAAAACTAACACTGAATTAACAAGCCATCGGCAATACCAGTCAAGAACAGAATATTAATCTTTAACATAACTGCCTCCAAAGATGAAATACTTCACTTATAGAAGAAACAAGAAAATATGATAATTTTCTGTCACACTTGGATGCTTCCTTTAGCACAGTGATGAATCAAAATAATTGCCTGGTCCAGAATTTTGTATGACACTAAATACAACGGTGGATCTATTGATCCTTTACATGAACAGCTATTTCAACCTCAAGCAAGTGTCTTCTTGCATCTGCTTGCTTCTTGCATTTTAAAATCTAAGGAGGGAAACACATTTAAATGTCATATTCTGCCAGGAGAGCTGCTTCTCTCTGCACTTTTTTTTTGTTCATCTTTGTCATAACAAGTGTTAGTACTCAGGAGGGTTTTCTTTCATCATTTCAGTTACCAGTGGTGGCCTGGAGGACTTTTCAACACATGGAAAAAAAAAATAAATTTCACAAGGTTGGATGGGAAGACTGCCAAATTATTTAATGCCCCCAGCTAGAGAAAACCTGTAGAGGGTTAGTAGAAACCTTTAGAATAGTTAAGAGGTTAGGTTGCTGGCAACCCAGCACTGAATCCTCTCAGCTCAGGGTTCTCCCCATAGAAAATGTGCCCCTATAGGACATTTTCTGACCTGTTTCAATCAAGCCCTGACATGCCCCTGCTCTGCTCAGTCCCAGCAGTGGTGCTGGCAGACAAGCAACGCTCCAGCCAAGCGTCCCAAGTTTTGACAGGATTTAGGTCCTCATCCCAAGCTCCAGTGAGCGCTGTGGTGTGATGCTCCTCGCTACACTCCTGTACCATGGAGACCTCCTGGTATTTTAAATGTGAGAGTAGAAAGAGATCTTTCTGAAGTGTGGGTTTTTGATGTGTTAGGACCTCATCAAAAGAAGGAGATGAAAGTAAAATGGTCTCTGAAAGCTTTGATTTTCCAGGTGAAATCTCCATAACAATCATAGAGGGGAGAAACTGCTGTATTTGAAAATCTGATTTGGGGATAATTAAATGCATTGTTAAATAAGCATAGTAAGAAGCAGGCAAGTTCATGCAAACAGGATTTTAAAATTCACTGGCCAGAACCAAAGAGTGACATTCCTGTAACAACCCTGCAAGAGAGGCGGGTATTGATTATATTAACAGGGAATGAGATTGTGCAGCTGTACAGACTTCACTCTGAATATCTTACAAAGGACTTAGAACCCAGCCAGACAATGTCCATGTTTTAATTTCCACCCAGCTCTGAATTTAACATATCTTTCTCTCAGAAAGAAAATAAAAGGATTTTGGACACATAGTTTGATTCCTAGAACTAACAAGATAAAACTCCTGACTGGAGATAAAGAAACCAATGCGTTAATTCAATGGGAAAGGTTCATTTGAAGAATTTGATACCAAATCAAGATTTGATACTTCTGTGAACCTCTCAGGTTGAGACATCTCAGACAGAGATGCTGACTTTCCCTGAAAACTTGGGTCCAGCTGTGCCAGAAGGGAAGTTCTGCAGACCACAGGAAAGAGCAGCCATCATTCAGGCAAAGTAAGAGCACGGGGCTTTCTTGGGATTTCCTCCAGACATACTGCTGCTGTGTTAGATGTTGGCTCTGACACTTTATCTTCCCCAAAAATCTTCCTCCTCTTACACATCCTCTATCACATCTGGTGCTGTTGCTCCTGCTCACCCTCTACCTACAAATATACCTTCACTCACCTGCAGCAGCATCACAAGAGGTTCATGGATCATCTGCAGCTTCCAGTAGCACTGATAGCCTCTGCATCCTCCTGAGCCATTGGTTACAGACAGGAGGAGTCACCCGACCTCTGCTGCCACAGCTGCTTTGGAAAAACAGCAACAGAATTGAATGTCACAGATGAAAATGGAAAAAAACGAAACAAAACCAAAAAAACAACCCAGCAAAACCAAACAACCAAAATTTTAGATGTTTGACACCCAGGCACAAGGGAGAGGGTGGAAGATGATACTGCTGGAAAGAAAACCATTAAGCATGAAGAACTCTCAGTAATATCCATTCTGCCCTTTGCAGCCCCCCGCTCCTTTCTGATTACAACAGCGTAACATCAATTTCTGGGCATTACTCCATGGGATGAGAAAGCTGTGAAAGACTGTGCATCATGCAATAAAAATGTGGGTTTTTTAAACACAGTGTGCTAATCACATCCGTCCATTGGATTCCCAGCTCTCCAGAGAGGTGGCAGGAGGACGAGCAGATGCTTAGCTCCAGGGTCCTTTCTAAACTCTCCATCACAGATTCATCCTCAGCCCTTCAGGTGGTGGGAATCCACCTAGAAACCCCTTCAGCAACTGCTCTCAATCATCTTATAAAGCAGGTGACCCCAGCAGCCCTCCTGCATCAAGACCTGAGAAGCTGTGGCTGACCCTTCCCTGACACTGGTGTGTGTTCTGGGACATCCTACCCTCCCAGTGCTGCAGTGGGCAATTGGGAAGGAGCACCACAGTGACAAAATATTCTTAACCGTGATAGCAACCAGGCTGCCCAGTCTGCAGAGCAATCCAGTGCTCTGGTGGCAGTAGGTTCAGTGGCCCCTGCAAATAATAATAATAGAAGTTCATTCTTTGCAATAACACAACAGAAAGTAAGGAGACACTTCGATATCAGTAACAGAGCCCCTAGGTGAATGGAGATTAACAGCAAAGAGGTTTATTAAGCGTGAATAATTTCCTACTTATTGTCCACAAACGCATTAGAGTGTGCTTTTCTTTTCTTTTTTTGTAAGCCAAATGTGTAATTGGCATTATTAGTTTCCTCCTCCTCTCTCCTCCTTTAGATTTTAATTAGAACATAGAGGGGGGAAATGCATATTTGATATAAAGAAGAACTGGGGAGGGAGAATAATAATTCTGACTGTTTCAATTATTCCTACACAAGATGAGCCAGATTTCTGTAAGAGCTCAGCCTCCACAGTCAGCACCGGATCTGAGCCGAGGCCAGTACTCGGTGTGCTCTGCCGGGGCTGAAGCACTCGCGAGATCCAGCCTTCACCCAAGTGCAGAGTGGGTGCAGGGCTCCACCTTGGTTTGGTCCCAGTGGTGGAATCAGGCTCTTTCAAGCCATCAGCCTCACTTGGAAATTGTGTCTCTGGAAAAGGAAAACTTCTAAAGTAGCAAAGCACTGCTTTCCATTGAATATCCCTTTCTTTGCAACTTCTTATTAGGGATACATTCATGTGCTGAAGGGAACCATCCTCCAACTCCACATATCTGTCATCTTCAGACACTCTGCTTGATGTGGATGGATCTGTTTGCTCATCTAATTTGCACTCTCCTGAACCCTCCTCCTCCTTCCTCTCCGTACCCTTTCCAAGTTGTATATCCCCAGTCTCTCATTCCTTTACCCAACAGGGGTACAAACAGCTTTGTTGGTGACAGGGCATGCACATAAGCCAGTCTCATGCCCCAAACTGAACTACACTCTCCAGACCACATCACAAAATTACATGCACAGACCTTGAGCCAGGGGCTTTCTCTGCCTTCTTCTTCTTCCACCTCTAGTTTGGGAAAAAAATATAAATTAAAGCTGAGAAATCTGCAATGACCTTTGAAAACCTGTTTAGTTTTCATCAATCAAGAAATGCTTAAGGAGTGGTTTTGTGTAGAATGCATTTAAGTGTAATTATTATCCCTGAAGTAGCAGAAATATATTTCAGGTGGTGGAAAGTGCTTGCAAAAGAGTGTCACATGTATATCTATGGAAACCATAAGATACAGATAGCACACCACCACTGCTCCATCAGTTAATTCCATAGGGTTTTACCAGAGTATTTACTCCCGTAATTAAAATGTTTAATTCCAGCTTCATTTCATTAATAAACATGACTTTATGACAAACACATTTTTACGTAGCAGGTGTTAAACTGACAATCATTTCCAACCTGATCTCATACATAACCAGCAAGTTTTTCAAGCAGTGTCAGTGAGGAACATGCCAAGAAGGGTTTTAGCCTGCTCTGATGCTCACCATAAGGCAGGAGGAGACAGGACCGATAGCTTCCAGAACTGTAAAAGAAAGGTATGAGTGCAAAGCTCTAACTCCATTACTGGCACAGGCAAGACCAGCCCCTCTGCCATCCCTGAAGGGAAGTCAAAAGAGCCCATAAAAGCAGAGATGAGCACGCTCTTCCCATGACCTCCCCAGCCCACTGAAGGCCCTGTGCACCAGTGTTTTAGAGCAGTGTGATCAGTTGTATTCGAGAATTACACTTGACAAATGAATTAGTCTCAGCTCTGGATTTAGTGTACACACAGCCCAAAGTCATTTCAGGACCTGTCTCTAATTAAATGTAAGTGAATATAGACATGGATTAGAGACACCCAGACCTCCAAGACAGGTGAGAATTTGTAGTTCCTTCACAAGTTTAAATCTCTCCCTATTTTGCAGATGCAGAAGCCTGAACACCTTGTCAGTCCTCTTAAGTACAAGATATAGACTCTCCTGAGGCAACAAACTCACAGGAAGTAGTTTATCACAAGCACATAATTAATTTTAGATGGTATTAATTCTTTCCCACGGAGAGTGCTGCAGGTGTCCCCACCTACCAATACCTGTGTGCACCACGTCTCACTAGGAAGAGGAGGATGTTACCCAGAGATGTGCTGTCAGCTGCATTCCAGACCCCGGTGCTGCATTCTTTCCCTACCATGACAAGGGCCACTGGGATAGTTAAGACACTGCTGACAAAACTTCAGGGCAACGGGTTTATACCAGCTCGATTTTAAAAATCAGGGAACTCACAAAATATCCAGTTGAACTCTAGGGAAGAGGTAGAAAAGGAGTGAGGGATACAAAGGATGGGTTCAGTTACGTCAGCCAGAAAACCTGGAAATCTTTCCCTTGGTTGCTCCCTTGTTATCTGCAGAAGTGTCACCTCCAGCTGGGGAGCAGCAGGGACAGTTTTTCCCTATACAGGCAGAGTCAAGCAGCCAGTTGTACTACAGGGGAGAATATTTGTTGATGTCCCCACTCCCTGTGCAAGAGGGGAAGAAAAAGGTGGCTATTGCCAAAAACTGTGCAACTTGCTCACTTTCCTTGCTGTCAGAGGAACAGAGAGATCTGACTTTAAAAAATAGTAATAAGAAGAAAAAGAACACAGTGCACACTATACCCTGGAAACCAGTAACTTGCATCCTCTATTATATGTGAGCTCCATATGACAGTAAAGCTTAATGTCAGAGCTTTAGAAAAGACCTTTTCCCAATGCAGATGCGAAAACGCAGAGCAGCAGGATTTCTGCTAACTTCAACAGGATTTGGAAGAATCCCCAAGCTGCTGATGGCTCTCAGGCAGTCCCAAGGTTGAATCAGTTTTGTCTTTTGGGGAGCGAGCCTGGGAAACTTGGCTTTTGCTTTCATCACTCTCAAATGCAACTAACCGGTTCTTGTAAAAGCACAGGTGTAGTGTGACATTTTGGGACGCTGTGCCAGCACAAATCTGTAGGTACTTCCAATACAGCCCAAATACTTCATGAGCAGAGCAGGAACATGCTAAAGGAAAACACAAGGTAACGTCTCCTTACTCAGCTTGGTGCAGCAGGGAAGCAGGGGAGGGGATCAGTTTGTCCTGCCCCTTCATTTCCAGTTCTTACCTCACATCAAAGATCTACTTTTGAAGACAGCTTCCTGCTTTAAAAAGAAATACAGCTAAAGATTGAGGCTGGTGGGCTTGTGGGAAGTTCTTACATTTCATAGCAATGACATTTAGGAATGCTGCACAACAAATGCTGGGAGCACTTTGGTAAACAGAGCTGATTTGTTACACTGCGTCTGTGCAGCTAAGCCAGATGAAGGCTATGCTCCAGAAGATGGTATATTCTACCATCCCCTGGATGCTTATTGTCCCAATCCAATTTAATTCATCCGTTTGATTTGTAAATGGAGTAAGCCTGCAGAATTTGCAAAAGCATAGAGTTTGCCCAGCAAAAGGGAAAGGCCTAATTTTGGTAATAAAAGGCTTAAAAGTGCATAAGCAAAATGTAATGCAACAGGAAAGACTACCAAACCCAGACATTACTGATGTGCAAGGTGCTTAGGAAGTTAGATGTCCCTGCAACTTTTGATAGACAAAAAGCCATTCATCATACCATTAAAGTCTAATAAGTACGAAGGCAACTTCAAAAATGCCAGAGCACATACGTGGTCTTGATGCGTAACTCTTTGAAGATAGCTTTTGATGCTTTTCTAAACAGAATAATTTTTTCTGCATAGTGTTTGATGTTGATGTGCGAAACAACCATGGCATTAAGAGCCTCAGTGTTAAGAAGAATCCTTCTACCTGTGACCCTCCAATATTCTGTAGGTGATTGAAAAACACAAAAGAAATCAGGGAACTCTCCCCCCACCCCATCCTTCAGCCACAGACCCTCTTCTAGAATTTAATGCCTAATCGCATACATTCAACCTCTAGTCTACCTCCTCAGTAGGACATATATTTAAATAACATTCTCCTTCACCGCTCATATTGCAAGAAAACCCACCCATTACAGCATGTCTCCATATGATGGAGACATGAATTCATGTCCCTGCTTTGCAGACTTCACGTGTCATCTCAAACATGTCCCAGAGCCTCATTGGTTATACAGACAGAGGTGAGACTGGCCCTCATTTCAAAGAACTGTTATTATGAATGGTCTGTGAACATGTGTTTTGCCCAACATGGGCTGTGGGGGTCTCCCAACGCATCTGCTGGCCGTATCCCATGGGGAAATGCTGCATATGGCACATTCTGATTTGAAAACTTTAATGGCAAGGAGTAGATTTCTTTTCCAGTGACAGGAAGGGCTTTTCAAGGCAACTTGTTTTCACATAGAGCCCCCAACCTCTCACTGAAGAAGCAGGGAATCACATCCAGGACCCCAATTCCCAAAGCATGACATGAAGCACACAGAAAGGGCTGCTCCAAGGCAGAACTGCTGGGATGCTCGCAGCCATCATAGACATTCTTTGGAACATCCCCAGCACAGTTTGGTTTTCCAGACTGGTGCCAGTCCATGCATCCCATCTAGCAAGCATCCCTCCCTCTTTACAAGTCCCCAGCACACCTGGATGGGAAAACATACCACTCTCTGGGCTCGCCTCATACGCACCAGCCCGCACACTGCCAGTGTCTTTCTCTTTTGTTAGTTCCTTCTTCGTCACAGTTTTCTTGTTTATACTCTCGATTGTAACTGTGCCACACCACTGTCCCCTCTGCAGTTCTCACTTCCCCCTCCCACACTCCTCTACGAATAGGAAGGTCCCAGACTGCACGTTTCTAACCCAAGCCTGAGCGTCAGGGCTCCAAATCCAGCCTCCTCTCCAGGGATGGAGCTGAACATTCCCTGCTGAGCATCGCCACCTGCAGCCCAGCCTAGCCGGGACATAGGTCCCTGGGCTGCTCAGAAGGCATAGTGGTCATAAAAGCTTCAAGAGCAGCAGGTTGGCATACTTGATGGATGGCCCTCCTCACTGCTTTTGCCTCTGTGGCATCACACTGGAGACAAGAATGGTGATCTCATATTATATATATGATGACTCAATTGCTGAAGTTGACCCAGCCCCACGTTATTAGTGCAGTAGGTTTAACATCTTCACCAGCACTATAACTGATGATGACAGCAGTGCTGCATTTGTGTCCTTTGAAACCACAGGGGTAGTGTAAGACCCAAACTCTGCAGAAACTGCATTGGAGTGGCTATTTCTATTGTGCAATTTAAAACCAAGTCCTGACTGTCAGTGCAGGGGGAACTTTTCACAGATTTCTGCAGAAGAAAACCTGAGTGGTCTTCCAAGGGAACAGCAAAGCTACCTGGTGTCACATGCTGACTACATTGCATACTAAGGGAAGGTGAGGAGTAAAGCCCCTGCTGGCTGCTTAACCCAGTTTAGAGCTCTGGTTTGTGTTAATCATTCTGTTAAAAGGCAGACACACTAAGGACTGCCACATACTTCCTCTAGTGAATCTTTCCTCTGAACACCACCTCCTCCAGCCCACTGCTGGACGGGGTGTCGGGGCAAGCTCTGCAGCTTATTGGAGCAAAGCCACCTTCATGTGCAGTTTGAGCTGATCTGGTGGACTACAAACACAGCCGTGTGCTTCCCCAGCTTTCATGGCAGTGGGAGAGGTGGCTGTGGGAGGTAACACTGCACCTATCTTAAGGGGAATGTTCATAACTAGCAGAGACTTTTAGTACTAGCATTAAAATATATATATAAACATATATCTTTCCTCTCTCTAGAGTTTACAGGTTGAGAAAATATCATGGTTGAATGCATTAAAACTCAAGACAAGTCCAAATGCAATCAGGTCTTATCTTCTGTTTGAATTACCTTTTGGCCACCTTGAGCTGCTTCAGAACTCAATTGGTTTGGGGATATTTAATTGGCAGGAAAAGGGAAACAGATTTCAGTAAAAGCCTACAGCCAAGCTGCATTTGGTTGGTATTTAAACTTTCCATGTCTTCCAAAATTTGCTTTCCTCCAGTTGTTGGGGTTTTTCTTTGCTTTGTATTGATCACTGCTTTGTTATACCACTGGGATCAAAATATAGTATTTAATTTTTGTTTCAAGAAAGTGGTCTGATGTCTGAAGAAAGGCTCTTTTTACAGAAAGAGCCCTTCTGGGTACAGGTACAGCTGGTACCTCCCTGGCCACACAGGGAGTCACATCATCTCTACCACCCCCAAGTGCACAGCAGCTGATTTACCTGGCCATCAACATCTCCTGGGGCTTTTTCCAAATCATATTATTCTGTCAGAGAATGACTTAGAGAGGGGAAAAAAATTAACCACCAGCATATGCAAAGAAGCACACTGCAGACCTATATAACATCCCAAGGCTTCATGTTCACTACCGACCTTGTGATGACTGCCCCCATTGAACTGCCAAAAGCTCCTCACAGGCCCTAACAAACAGCAGCTTGGATTCACTCTGTGCTAAAGATGCAACTTCATGATGCACAGAGTGGGCATCTTGTCTCGGCCACCACTGTACATCCCTATCACAGTTCAACAGAGTCCACTATCAAAGGCTACTTACGATGTGCAAATATGAACCTGGGGGTGGAAGAATGTAGAGCACTCAGAAAGCAAGAAGCAGAATTAAACTTTCAGTTTTCCCCAGAGAGAGGAGCCTCAAGGTTTCCTGCAAGATCATGTGCTGTTTAATGTACTTCCTGAGGGGTTGGGAGGAGAGAGCACAAGGCAGCAACACTTGCAGGTTACACTGGTGTTCAGAACAGTCCAGATCTCTGCTCTACTTGAGGTGCTTTGGTTCGCTGGAGTAAAACTGACTATCCAAAATTACAGATGCTTCCCAGCTATTGCCAGTGAAGCCCTTTTCTGTGAGCTGCATGCCACCCTCCTTGAGGGAAAGGCACAGGCAGGTCTGACAGAATGGTGCATAAGAACAGGAACCAGAGCTTCAAACACTTGAATTTTAGTCCTTAATACTTACAAAGTGATAATAGGTTTTTTAGTTCTCTTCTTTAAGAAAAAGAACTCTTGGGAGAATGTTCCCTCTACCGCTTCCATATATTATCTTATAAAGCCCAACAGACATTCACACAAATGTATGTCTCTACCTTTAGCTCCTTAAGATGAAAAAATCCACACAAATAAAAGAGCTACATTCATACATTAAATATGATGAAACACAAAGCACATATGAGATGCCTGTGAAATATTTATGTGCACATTTATTTTCTTGTAAATACTTTCTCCATTAAGATTCTGGCTTATCCTTTGTAGAAAATGCAGTTTTGCCTGTGAAGTGCAGCCAGTGGAGAATGGCAAATATAATTTTTCTCTCAGTTAAGAGGATGACAATGATGCCCAATACATCAATGAAATTTCAGTCTGTGTTAGCATCACTGATGGAACAGGAAATTGGATTCCACTGGTTAATCCATTGTTAATGATTTCACTTCATAAATACACTTAGTCTTCATTATAACTTCTTGCTGTGGGAAATAGTTTAAGCTTTGGGAAAAATATACTTGGGAGAATCAATTATCAGCACGGCACCTTCGAATATTTTGATTTATTGATTTTTCACAGGTAGGAGACCTCAGATCCAGCCTTGGCTGGAAGACATCAAATGAGTGCCATTGCTTCAGCCTCCCAGCAGCAAACAAGGCAAGTTTGCATAGGTTTAAATCACAGCTATGGGAACAGCTCAGTGCACTGCAATTTCATGGAATGGAAACTCTTGATTATCTTCATTAGTTCTGAGAAGCACAAATTTGGGCTCCACCACAAGCTCCTGTTAGCAATGTGGTCTCTGAGCAAAGCCCTCATGCCGGGGACCTGTGCCAGCAGGACACAGGCGACAATGTGACACCATAGAGTAGATGTATCTGGACATGGGTTATCAATCTTCTCTGGTATTCTTCCCTGGCTCTAACTTGAAGGCCTCTGTTCCTGTTCTTCCTCTCAAATGTTGTTCAGCAGCAAGTTCTGTATGCGTGCTTAGAGCTATATTTTAGACATATGTTAAACAGGAGGGTGTCTGAGCAGTGAGTCAGGACCTCACCACACTTCCCACTAAACATCACACCATAGTAAAGGTCCTATTCCTCCCTACCACACTTGTCTGCCTTAACACTCTGTCAGACATTCACAGCAGTAAAGCATTGTCTCTAAATCACAGAGGGAAGATCCTCTGAGAGCTGATATCTCCCTGGAACAGGTAACCACTTGTAACATGAGCCTGAGAGGAGTGCAAGATCCCCTAAGTCAGCTGAAAAGAAGAAGATACCAGTGCATGGGCAGGAGACCTAATTTATAAATTAAACAAGCTAACCAAAGGTGCAAAAGTTTTGGTGATGAGAGAGCTTATTAAATAGCCAGACAAGACTCAAAGGTAAGCTCAGTACCCAGCTTAGTTCCTGGTATTGCCCAGGAATATGGTTTGTAAACAATTATTAAAAGCCTCCAGGCTTTGCACTGGTTCCAGACAAGAATAAGGCTCCATGCTGGAAGTGCTTGAAGGGAAGAGTAACATATAGTGAGGTATTTCCAAGCACAAAATAAAGCTTCGTGTTTCCTACCAAGCTCCACAGGAGATTTTTCAGTATTATGCATTCCTTGAATTTTAGAATGGTTCAGGTAAATACATCACAAATAGCAAAGGAAATGTGTTTCAATAACACAGGTGTCCACATGAATATATGCATAAATCCTGGCACAAATTTTTATTTTGCTAAGAATTGAAGAGTTGCCCTCTGGCATCTCTCATTGCTGCTTGCTGTAAATCTCAGATGAAAATACAAACAGAAAAGGACACAAAATGCCTTGGTAATCTGAAGAAACACTGCATCAGGCCAAAAGGCTAAGACTACCAAAATCTGCCTGAAGTATCCTTATGCCAATAATTAAGCAACAGCTGGACAGCCTGTAATTCTGGAGTGCCGTTCAAACTGAACATCCCAGGTAGTGCTGACTCATGCACAGTTGTCCAACTAAATGCACTATATTCATTAAGTTTCATCCATACATGCTCCCTGTTCCCGCACCACAACCACCTTCTCCTGCCATAGTCTCTGTCTTCTTGTTCCTATCATCTTACCCACCCTTCTCAGCCACTCTCAACCTAACAGAGAGTGAGCTGCAAGGTTTCTAGGTCAGGTCTACATAACACGTTCAGTTTTGTCTTCTGTGCTTGTTGCTCCCTGTGTTAAGGACATTTTGCTCTAGATGGATCTCCGGTTTGCTTCTTTCAACACTCCCTTGTATTGTGTTTGCGTTTTTTAATCAGAATATGGTACCAGAGAGAGGGAAGTGGATGCTATTTTGAAACCAACTTAACAGCTAAACTATTAATTTGATGATTCACAAAGAGACAGAGATCTAAGTCTGCCCAGAGAACATCAAGTGCTCCAGTTATAAAACAGCATCTGGATTCCCCATGGTAAGATTAATCTGATGGAAACAGCAGTGGCAGTGAGGCCACTGACACTGTACACAACTCTACATTCAGCCTAATTTCAGCCCCTTGGAGCTGGGGAATCCTGGACGCTAAACCTTTCTGCCAGAAAAACGCTCCCCTTCCATCAGACGACTGACTATAACTTGGCCACATTTTATTCTTCTTTGGCAATTTTCTGTCCAGCGTAACTTTTGCAATATTACCAGTGGCTCAAGCGAGACTGTTTGTTTGAGCAATGGTCATGACTTTGTCCCCTTACTGGAATTTTACCCTTACTGGAATAGTGGCTGAAGCAAAACTGTTTGTTTGAGCAATGGTCATGACTTTGTCCCCTTACTGGGATTTTACCTTTACTGGAATAGAGTCCAGTTAACAGGCTTTGATTCACAGGCATTTGCAAACAAACCAATGCTTGCCCTACCTGCTCTCCAAGCTTTGCAGTGTGCTCACTTGGGTGAGGATAAGAGGATAAGCACTTACTTTCTGCCATCCTTCCTGAACTGTAATGGAGATACGGTGCAAATGGTATGGAAGCAGATGAGACAAAATGAAATTTTAAATTTTTAAAAACAAACAATTGTTCTTACTACAAACCACAGATTTTGGCTACAAACAGCACAGACTCCTTGAGGTATCAGACCATAGATAAAAATCTCTTAAGATATACATGGAAAATGGCTTCATTTCCTGCATTTTGCTATCCTGTTTTATAGCTATTAACTCCTCTGACAGTGATATTTGCTTATATTAATTTTCAAGCAACAAAGAGCCAATGTGCTCTCTCCGCTCCTTAGCTGGGCAACCACAGCACCCAGGTCATGACTGCCTCATTACGCTGCTGCAGGGAATTGCACTGTAATGAATAAAAGTCTTTCTCTGCAAAGACACAGCAAAGTGCATGCTCAGAGAGCTTTACCAAATCACACAAACCTCCATTTCTCCTCTTAAAAAGCTTTTCTTCAACAAGACTGCTATTCATTAAATAGCTTGCTCCACAGAGTAGATGCTCTCCTCCAAGCACTGCATTTCTTCAAGGTGGAAGCACTAATACCCCTACCTGTTACCCACCTTACCTACCCTCCCAGAGCTCCTCAGGGAACAGACTTACCCCAGACAAGCTTCCCATAATCATCAGGATCCTGATACCTCTTTGAGCTAACCCCTGACTGCAACCAGCCACTGATGCAGCCTGGTGGTACAGGCAAGCAGGCACCACTCACTGCTGTTCTATCCAAGAAGCAAAGCTTCTACCTCTGGCTACATATATCCCTTATCCCACTTTGGCCTAAACAAGCTCATGAGTTTAATCATCAGCCTCTGCTACTCCAGCCCATTTAAAGAATGGGAAGTGATGACAAGTGCACAGCGTGAGAACTGCTGTGGGGAGATGGCTATGAGTGGTAAGGAGCTGGAAGAGGACGAGTTATACAGGCCTAAGTGAAAAGCCTGTGGAAATGTGCAAAGTGAAGATATACTGACCTAGAGTATGATCACCACGAGGCAGCACTGCTGCTGTACAGTGCCCTTAGACTAGCACCAGCAAAAGCATCCTGCCAGATTAGAAAGGTAAGATATTTAAATTTTTTTTAATCTTTTTTAAGTAGGTACACTTTTTTCCCTGCATGGGAGTGGCTCTGCATGAAGCAGAGAGTTTCTGTGTGGCCACCTCTCCTGGCACACACAGCACCAGTAATGACCTCTCCTCTCATCCCAGCATGGGCAGGGGAGCTGGCATAGCCACAGAAAGTGCCTGTGGGAAAGGAGCACAGGGATGATATCAAGCAGTAAAGATCCACACAAACAATTTAGCAGAAGTTCAAACATCTCATTAATTTAATTTATAGGGAAAAACTGTCAGCCTTAATTTTAGTTAAACACTGAACCGCAGGGGAACCTTGTGCCTGTGAAAAGAAAAGCTCCATGTTTTCTTATCCAGTACCTTGTGGCCTTATTAACCTGTGCCACAAAGGTGGGAGAAAGCCAGCACAATAACTTGCCCAGGACTCTTCTGGGCAGTACCACAAGTGCAAGTTATGTGTTTGCAGCAGAAACACAATAGCAGCTGTGTTTCCCTAATGTCATAGATGGTGAAAAAGCAAAGGAGCTGCTGCTGAAGGATGGAAGCTGCTCTCCCTGTGCTGGGTACCAGTGTTCTGCTACATAGGGCACTTGGACCTTGCAGTTTTTCCAGTTTCTCCTTCATGCCCAACATCTGTCAGTTTGTAATTGCAGCACAGGTGGGATTACAGGAGCTCTACCACCTCTTTTACTGCCCCGTTAAACTCCTCCCATCTGTGTATATATTTTGACAGGCTTGGAGTCAGTGTTGCATTTTTCTTTTGCTGCTTGCTAATTAAAAGACAAGGCATTGCCCAACTAGAAGATTCCCAGGTTTGTTTTTTGCTTGGACAAGGCTAACAAGCACTTCCCAAAGAGAGAGAGCCACAAGCTCTTACTGGGAAGCTACCTGTGGTCATGACTGGGTGTGATGGAGACTCAAGAAATTCTCCCTTCAGCCAGCTCTTGCTCCAAATCCCAGCAGTCTGGGGATATCCCCTGCTTGCAGATTTAGATTTCTCAGGTCACCCACTGAAAAAGAAGTGTGAACCTGGCCAGGATGGACTAATGATAAATACACTGTAAAAGGACTTCTCCAGGGCAAAGCTTCTTTCCCAAGGCTGTGCCCCTGCCACACGAAAAAAGATACCTGTCCAAGCTTTCAAGGAGGCATGGACTTTTCTCTGGGTTTGTGTATGTCTCAGCTTTGGAAGCAAGGAAAAAATCCTATGTATTTCTCAAAAGCACATGTTATGCTTACCTCACAGGGCCAACCTCGTGTGGGTGAGAGGCGAGCCCTGGCACAGGCAGTGGTGCAAGGGCATGGCACGTAGCTTCCCTGCCTCTCTCACGCTTCTCCCCTGCCAGGGTCCTGCCAGCTCATATGCCAAGTGTTAAATGTAAATTCCCCCTACACTGGCACATCAAAGCTCTTTCTGTATTTCAGCTGTACATGTTTTTCACATCCTCCTTACTTGGTGCTTTGTTTTAAGAGTGCATCCTCCACAGTAATTTCATAGGATTCTATTCCTAGCTTTAGGAGAGGGAAGGGAGAATTATTATATTGATGAATAACCAAGCTGCTGCTAAGAAGTCTGCCTTTTCTTTTATTTAAAAAATACCTGCTAGAAAAAGTAAAAAAGATGTGTCACTGCAGACTGCAACAAATGTACTAAGTGATAGATTAGGGGCTGTGTTCCCAGGCACATTGTCAGCATCAGGGAATGAAAACACAGTGTCATAGCTTCAAAGAGCAGGGACAGTCTAGAAAGCAGACCACAAGTGACAGCCTGAAAGGTGAACCCTGTTGAAAAGCACATTTGGCTTTTACTTTCCTTTGAACAAACACCCACCCATTTCCTGAGGTTGTCTTTGTTGAGATCCACTCGCCAAAGTATATCAGAATAAATAACGCCTGGTAAGATAAAGCTTGCAATGACTTTTGGGATGGTTGGCACGTGTCTTTTCCACGTGATTCATGCTTGCGACTGAGCCTTCCCATTGGAAAATACAATACCCAAAGTGCACAGCAATAAGCCAACTTACATGCAGACCCAGGATAATGAGCAGAATGGCTTTGCAAAAAATCACTAAAGCAACAGGGGACCTGATAAAATGGTGATGGAAGGAAACAGCAAAAGGGTATCATCAGAATTCATGTAACAGGGGGAAAAAAAAGCAATAGGGGAAAAATATTATTAAATTGTAAGTGATACCTATGGGGTGCATGAACAGCTCACTCTTTATTATCTCCAGGAGCAACATTCAATGCTCAGACTACAGCAGGGAGATAAAGTCAACAAAACAGGTCACTGCAGCTTTGACAAAATACACAGACCACCCTGTAAGCGTGGGGAGCAGAGCGATATGGAGGAGTGGGCCCCAGTGCTCCATTTACCCACCCTGAGCCCCAGAGCACTGCTGGGACTCCCCAGCATCAAGCAGTAGTGCTGCGGGTCTTTTGCACCAGCTCTTTCCCTAAAGGAGCTGTCTCGTTTTGGGATCAGACACAGTAATATCTTCTGTGAATTTAGACAGGCACAAGGCAGCCCGTGGAAGAGCTAACAGACTGGTTTCTCCTACAAGTGCATGCCAGGAGACATAATGAACAAGGAAAATGAAGAAATTAGAGACTAAATTTTATTTATTTATTTATAAATTAATGCTGTATTTCTATTAATTAAATTTCCTCGGTCCTAAGTAAAAGGGAACTGCCCATCCACAAACCACCTTCTCAATCACTGGGACTGTTGCACATAGGGATAAACAGAAGTTTGCTGCACGTGTGTTCAGCAGATGGGGATTTATTGCCCCAGGCCAATATAAGCTCTTCTGGCCCTCACAGCTGAGGCTGCTGGGCCAGAATTGCTGGTTTCACACTCTCTTGTGCAGCCAGGGAGGAATCCTCCTGCTGCCTTTCACTGCTTTCACGTTAATTTTAAGTCCTTTTCACAAACCACAAGAAATTTTCTGGATGAGGAAGAGAGAAGCTTTCCCAAGGTGGGGGGGAGAGTCAACACAAGATAAACAGCAGCAATAAAGTTGGGGGGGGGGGAAGACAAGACTAGGAAAAATGCAGACGCTTTACTAAAAGCCATGATTTCCTGAGGAAGAGCTGACAGAGCCATCTACTGCTCATGGAGCTCAGTGACTGCCAGTGGCAGGGACCAGCTGGCACAGCCCACTCGGATCCTGGCTGCCTGCAGAGGGAACTGTGGGAACATCTTCCCAAGGTGAATTGTGTTATTACTATATAACATCAAAGGAAAGATTAAAAAAAAATATATCTGTGGCATAAAGGAGAGAATAAGAAGCCAATAAATAATACATAAAACCAGAAGCAGATATTTCTTGTAGTCTTTTAAAATAACTTTTATATGGATATAATATACCATAAATATGAAAGCTGCAGTGTAGCCCTTACATGAGAAGGCACAGACTGGTCAGAAAACGCTTTCTGCGATCTGAATCATGGCCTCAAAGCTATTCACTTTTCTTGAGGGGGAAAAAAACCCAACAACAACAACAACTACCCAAAAAAAAAAAAAAAAAAAGAGGGGGAGAGAAAGAAATTATATAAATATGTATAGAGAGATACTTTATCATTGTAATTTTGACTGCAGTCCTTTGAAGTTGTCTCTTATGAAAGCATCAGTGAAAAGCATTGTGGCTGGCAGGGTAATCCGCCCAGTGACAGAGCTGACACCCTACTGAAGGTCCTGCCTGCCTGCCGGTCACTTATTTACAAAACACCTTACTGAGGACTTTTGTTTTTCTCTTAGAGAAAAAAAAAAAAAAAAGAAAGAAAAAGACAATCTTGAACCACAGCCCAGTCTTGGGTCTTTTTCCCCTTTTCAGTCAAACTCTGGATTGGTAGCAGGGTGAGCCTGGCCTGACGCAGACGGCCAGGGGCTGCCCAGGCAGTGTTTGAAACCAGAACAGCTGAGCCAGGTTTAAAAGCAGCACCTCAAATCTTTCTGTTTTCCCTTTGCAACACAGAAAGCACTTATACACCTTGGGCACCCGCACTTCCCAATCCTGACCATCAATGTGGGCTGATATATGTATTTTGTTTGTCTGAGTTTTTTAAAACCTCCTGTACAAAATTAACCTGGGCACTCCAATTAAGACCTATCATGTAAAGTGCAATCGGGATTGGTGCCAAACTTGCCCATATATCTTTGGTCAACAGTTCCACTGTGGCAGTTGTCACCACTGCCTTGAAAGAATGTTTAGCTGCTGTAGGCAGAGAGGTTCTGATTTCGCAGAGACACAAGGCTTTCCAGTGGGATTTTTTGTTCTGTAACAACCATTTCTCATGTCTTATAATGCTTTAAGAAATGGAGTGTGTAGATTAGAGGCTTTTGTGGATCAGAATGATTTTTTTTTTCTTTTTCTAATACCAAGTGAACTTATGTTCAAATGGGAAGAACAGGTTTCTCTGAATTTCTCTCACAGAAACCTGGAATCTGAGGCCACATGGTTGGGACAAGCACCCTGGCAACAGTCATGAGCTATCCCCTGGCACAGATTAAAAATGCAGTGCCAGAATAGCTGTAAAGAGGGCAAGAAGCTATTTTGCTTTGTAAACTATGGTTAAAAACAATAGGTGAGAGCACATAACAAGACACAACACTGGTTTAAAACCGATACAGTTTATCTGTCATTTTATGATTATTTATGTACATCTTAGTCCTTTCTGTGGTAACTAGTTATGAGCTGATAGGAATCATAAGAAAGAGGCTGCCAAGTATGATTGAAAAAGTAAATGAAAAGAAATTAGATGTTGCCACATTAGGATAATTTAATGGGGAAAGAGAATAGGATTCAATCTGTTGTTATTTTCCTCCAGTCATTTTTTTCTGGCCTTTTATTGTCACACCTAAGGAAACTCAGAATGCTGTTACAGGGTTAACCTGCAGAAGACCTGTACTTTGCATTCTCATCCTTCAGGGGCAGCAAGCAGTCTAAAAAGCCCCAATTCTTCTAAACGGAGGCATCTCAATTTTTTAACAGCATAGAAAGGCATATTTGTTTGCAAGACGTGCATTTTTCTCAGAAGATGGGATTAAACTGATAATGATGACTCCACACCTTAGAAATGGTCTCCCATCACAAGGTAAAGCAAAACCGTCTATATTAAGTATTTTGAAAGGCATATATTTATCAACAGACCAAAATATTTTTAAAGTTAGTGTAATACATAGTAATCTTATTAAACTAAGATCTTTTTTAAGAAAGAGAAAGTATCTTAAAGGCAGTAGTAGAAATGGAAGAGAGCTCTACTAAAAATAATATTAATAGAGAACAATGAAATTCCTATGCTCATTTGAACTATCCTATAAAGCTCCACAGCACAGGTATGATCACTATATTCAGCTGTTTAGAATGATTCAAAGCCCCTGAAGAGTATTATTAGTTTTTTGCAAGCAATTCAACTGGACTTTTATTAGAAAGGTAAAATTAAACTAAATTGCTCAATGCAGAGTGAGAGCCCTTAAGCTATTGCTGGAAAGCATTTGTCCAGCCAAGCTAAACTCAGGCTAGCTATAATAGAATTCAGCTAATTCATAAAATGGAAGTTTACCAGAGCATTTTAAAATCCAAGCCAAACAATAATTTATCTTTTCAAATGAGTCAAATTTGATGACTTTTAAACAAAATTCTCAGCAGGGAGAAAAATGTCCCACAGTATAACAGCAGTGCTTTATACCTCGAACATTGACACAACCTAGACTCCAAAAGAAGAGAACAGTTTTCCCTGTGTGAGCATAGGGTATTTACTTTAAGTGATAAAAGATTATGTGGCTGGAAGCCCAAAGCACTTTATCTTGTGATGCCTCCAGTGTTTCACTGAGAACTGGATGTAAGCAATGTGCCATTTGCTTTTTGGCTGTATATATTTTCACTTCTTTCTAAATATTTTAATCATGTTGGCTGTTTTGGAAGAAGAAAGTTCAATGGATCTATCATTGAAAGAAAAGTACCTTTCTTATTATTTAAGAGAAATGCAGTCATATTTATCCCTTCATTGACAGAGGGTAAAGCTTTAATATCTCTGAATAATGGACAAACATGAACTCATCAAGCCTAGGAGCTTCCTTCAGGCGGCAAAACTACAAAACAGAAGGTAAATCCCAGTTTCTCAAAGCCATTTAAGCATCTGATTTCCTTTGATGAATGTGAGCTAGTTGCACTCAGACACTTAAGGACCTGCCTAAGTGACTTATCCAAGGACAGAGGAAAGAGTGTCACAGAATCACAGGAATCAAATCACACTTTGGGCTGGGAGGGATCTGAGGAGCCCATCCTCCTGTCCAAAGTGGGATACCTAGGAGCCCTGTATATGCCATACTGAACAGGAAGGTCCTTGAGAGACAGTTTCCTCCTTTGCATCTATGACTTAGATACTACAAACCTCTAGGAAGAGCCAGAGCTGCAGATAACTGCAAAATGCCTGTGCTGCCAGCCATGCCTAGCCAGGCTGAAAAACTGCTTAGTTTCTCAGTAAGTATTGTTTATCCCTCATGAACACAGTCTTTTGAATGACATCTTTATATGTTAGACCTTATGACAGTTTTTTTAATTTTTTGCTCATCAGCTTTCCTGTTCACATATCATCAGCATACAAGAGCAGAGGATGTTAGGGAATCTAATTAGTAAACAATTCCATACTGCTGATACAAGATGAAACATTCTTAAACCGATAAAAAGAGCACTTTAATCACTGTTGAATGACTTTCAATGCCAAGCAGTTTGTGCCATGTCAGAACATAATTTGAAGAAGATTAGAGTACTATATAAAAGAATTAATGTTAACAACTTCGTTAAAAAATGTCTTAAACAATGAGCCTGTCAGTTGTCACAGACTTTCCCTGATCTGTTGTGATTAACACCCCCCTCCCAACAATTTCAACTGATAAACAATGCTAAAAGTGCTGGGCAACCTAAACATTTTTTTTTTCCATATGTCTGTCAGTAGTACAGGGTGCTAATCACCAGAGCTGGGGGTCAGCCTTCTTTAACCTGCAACAAAGGCAGTGGGTTGCAATGATGAATACACGGGATAAAGAATTTGTGAGAAGCCCAACTGAATCTTTAATCATGCCTCAATGCCATTTCCGATCCAGTCAAACATTTGAAAGCTGCTAGGCAAGCACCATGCTATCAATCTTTCCAGTGTACGTAAAATTACCCAGGAATCTTGTTTTGGATTAAGTTGAAGAGTGTCTTAGTAATAAGGGTTCATCATTCTCTTCTGCAAAACATTTGTCAGTTTTGTAATACAATCTTCAACTACAGCAGGGTGGGATTTATACAGCAGTTGCTGTTTATTTATAGTTGAGGCTCAGAGATCTAAATTATCTATCCTTCCAAAATCCTTTGTTGAGATTAAAATACTAAGTAGCTACTAGTTCATAGGCATTTATTTCATAACTGCTAGCTGTCAATTTGTAACTGATGGCACTGAATACAAATTAATATTGACTATCTTAACAGTAAAAGAAAAGGGGTTCTTGAGATCCAGTATACGGTAAACTCCTCATTAATATATGTAATGCATCCATTAGTTTTCTAGGATACCATTTATGTTCTTGATAAGAAAACATATTACACAGTTAATGTTTAGTTTTCAGATTTGTTGACTTTCAAGTGCATGTTTATTTTCTAAAATTAGATTCCTGTTCTGAAGCAAGTTTGCATACCAAGCATATAAATAATAGAAACAAAGCCATAACTTATCTGTATATTTATCAACTACAAATAAGATCCACTCTAAACTATGTTAAGGGTACACAGAGAGCACTAAACATTGCCTGCCAGTGAAACAGCATCAGTTTCTTTGAAAAGGAGGTTTTTATTTTCTTATGAAAAATTAAGGATAAAGGCCAGTTATCTTGGTAGCCTGAGGTTAAGTTTAGCACAGTGCATTTTAAAAGATGGCCAGTGGAAAGAGGTGAATTCAAAATGACACGAGAGGAGAGTATTTGTGACAAGGGCCAGATGCAAAGCAAGCAGCTCAAGTGAAATAAAAAGGCAAGTGCTTCCTTAAAATTCTTCAGGCTGTTCCTTTTATTCATTTCAGGACTACTAGACAAAGCCTACACAGTCCTAACACAAAAATATCAGATCACACAACAGCACTGTGAGCATACAATTTATAGCAGAATAACGCAATACAGTAGTATGAACATATTCCAGATCATTAAACCAATGGGGTCTCCCATATCTTCTTAGTGCCTCTGAAAAGCACCCTGAAGAGTTCAAATCCATTCTGCTAGAGAGGAAAAAACTTTCCACCAAACAGCTCCAGTAATGGTCACTTCCTGATTTGATGTGAAATATAATATCTCCTTGGAATGCCAAACAAAATTATATGGAGCCTATTTCCACAACGATCATCAGTTCCAAACTTTTCAAACCAAACCCTAAAGTTACAGCTGCAATTTTTTATTCCTTGACCCTCATCTTCATCTCATGTAAACAGCACAGGTCCATTGCCTTCTCTGAGGCTCTATGGATTTGCAGTTGCTGAGGACCTGCTCCACTGTTTGTTGCAAGCCCAGTGTTGGTGTTCAGGGCAAGTGGCTCCAAGCTTGGCACAGGCTGCCCGCAGCAGGCTGGGCAGGCACTGCTTCAGACTGCAGCTCAGCAGAAGAGCCTTGTCTGCCCTCAGAATGGTTTTGTTTACTTCTGGGATTGCTAGCAACCTCCAGCCGGGACTGCAGTGCTTTTTTCTCAAAATATATTTATTCATTTCTCCATAATGTTAAAATATTTCATCAGATGACTTGAATTGGTAGTTTTTCCCATGAAGCCTGTCTTTGCAAACAACATGGAGCATGATGACCTCTTCTGAAAAAAAAAAATTAGCAAGTCTAAAATCTTCATGTCCTCATTCAATCACCTTGGGATTCCCCAGTACCTGAAGTGCTTTTAGCTGCAGTTTTAAGAGCTGTTTGGTGGTATCAGCCATGACTGAGGCGAGTCATAACTAAGGTTGCTGCTTCTCAATGCCAGGTGTCACTTTGCTCCGTTTCCTGACAGGGTAAGTCAGAGCTCTGAGGGATAATCACTTTTCATACAAGGGAGCAAACAAGTTTTAGTCTCACATGTGGGATGATAGAAGAGTTCCTGCTGCAGTTCTCTTACTCACAGCAATCCCAGATGCACAGTTATGAGTAACACTCAGAATATGTATGTATTAGTCTCCTGTAAGAAAATAGGATTCCCTGATTGCTTTTTCAACAAGGAAATATTAAATTGAGACCTCCCTTTGCTATTTTGTGTGAGTATGATAAACAGGAATCATATCTGCAGCTAAAAAAAAAAACACTTTGGTTCTTCCAAATATGATCTAAAACCCAAATTGGACTCAGCTGACTTCAGGTCCCATCTCCACCCAAGTACCAGCAGGAAAACATGACTTGAACTCACTCTGTAATTACAGTCTTTTCAAAGGTCTCACCAAACCACATCTAAACCCGAGATTCTCAACCACCGCCCCTTCCCCCATTACCACATTTAAACCAGCAAAGCATCTCTTTTAGAAGATAATACACAGGTAAACCAAAATCTACAAGGTCTGCTTTTTTTTCCTCTGATGTATTCCTTTTTCAATTAATTCCCAGCTACAAAGACTCAAATTCCATCAGCTTCTCTACTTGCAAAACACAGTTGGTTTCAAGCTGTAACTTTTCTTAGCATCATTAAGACCTTTACACATTTACAGTGTTCTTTACATACATTATAGAAGATAAGTGTGCTATGTTTTTTTGAGTAAGGAAACTGAAGTAGCTCACAAAAGAGGATTTGTTTTCAACTGCTGAGGCATTAAGACCTGGTGATTATTTCAACTATTCAGTATATGCAGCTATATTTAACTTACATTCTGGGTTTTAACTTTGCAAAAGAAAATGTGTCCATTGTAATAAATGTATTTTGATAATGCACCATGTTGTTTGTGTTATGCAACACCCCATATGTTCTCAATTATGGCAACAATAGTGTTTGATAACTTCCAACCTCCAAGAACCAGTGTCAAATGGATTGTCTGCAATCATACCACAGCAGAAAAGAAAATTCAATACAGGACGTCAAGTCAGGAGAAGTGGGTTGTTTTCTCTTTTCAACTTTTACTTCCCTAGTGAACTTGGACAAGTCACTTCAACTCCATGTACCTCAATCTTCCCAGCTGCAAAACAGGGAGACTACTACTATTTACCCACCTCACAGGGATGTTGTGAGGCCTAGTTCAGATTTATGGAGTGCTTGCACACTTACAGTTGGAAAGCACTATATAAGTATAAAATGTTTTATTATAAACCACTGTTAAAATGTATAGGAAGTGTAGAACAACATTAGCAAAATAGCTGACAGAAATGTAATTACCTTTTAAATTCTTGCATATTTTTTTCTATTGTATAAAATGAATTCTTTAACCTGTGAAGCTGTCTGCTACACTGGGCCCTGTTCTAGTCTCCTCCTTCTCTCACCACGTTTTGTTTTGCCCAGCTCATTGAGAACTTGGTAAAACTCTCATTAGCCAAAACACCATTGAATTCTTAAAAAAATGGATGCTTTAGAGGGAACCAGCCCCTGAAAAGGTGATCTATGGGTTCATCTCTCCTACCCTTTACATATGCTAAAAAGAGCCATCTTGGCATACCGAGGTGGGATTCAGTTGCCTAACATGGGTCTTAAGACATCTGAGCTGCCTTAAGATATCCTGAATGCTCTATAGCTGTCCTTCGGAAGGGCACACATTTCCAAAAAGGTCCAGTATTGCACTTGCTAGCCCCTCGGAGACATCTCAGACAAAGCCATACAATGTGTACAACAGCACCAGACACCCATGTCCATGCAACCTAGACGCTCTTAGCACAGCACCTGGAAGGGAGCTGGTTCCCACAGGCAACACCATATTCCTCTTCTTTCCCTAGTATCTTATTAAAGTACACAATCATCTTCTGAAAATTGTTTCAAGCCTGACACAGAGCCATCTTAGGCTTCAAAAACTTTAATGAAGCATATGGCTTTACCTTGCCCAACCAGCATTTCAATGGCAGGAGCAGCAGCATGCTCCACAGGCTGCTAACCCTGGCCTTTTTACCACATCATATTTCCTCACAGATCGCTCCTGCATTTTCTTCTCCTGCCTGCTGAACTCCCATTCACGCCTGATTTATACTTTTAAGACATCACTGCTCCACTGAAGTGGCAGTTTTGAACACTGCATGAAAACTTCTACAATCCAGTACTGCTTCTCTTTTCTTCTCACAGGCTAGAATGGAGCAGTGGTACAATACTGCACGCTCCTGATCATTTCTGGATTTGGGAAAAATCCCCAAGGAAAATTATTGACCTTCATTTCAGAGTTTAATGGGGTAAGGGTGTGATCAGGTTGACCAAATTATGTTACTGTCCATTGCTTGCTCCTTGCCCTATGTGCCAACACTGGTCAGGGGAGTGAGAAGCAAAAAAGCATGTAAAAGACAGTCCTTGGGCATCACAGCAGCACTACTGGGAGCTGATCATACCTGAAAATCTTTGCCACTTGCTTTCTGATATTTTTCAATGTACATTTATATAAACATGAGCCCTGTCACAACTTGTTGGCCACTGTCAAAAAATAGAAATCCCATGGAGATGATTGGAAATCCTCCTGAAACACATAACCTGCCAGCTGAAGGCGGATTCTTCTGGGAAGGGGTAATTTGAAGAGTTGTGCAAACAGGTTGTTGAAAATAAACAGATCCTGCCAAAAAGACAGATTAGATATGCCTCTGCAACTAAATCATCAGAATAGGGCTGTCTGGTGTTTGGGCATACATAGATGAGAATTTGTTGAAATCACTTCTGTTATTAACTTATGCTGACTTGAAATGTTTTATGTTTTTGCCATACCTAACTTTAATTATATATATACTTTATACAAATGTACGTATACATACGGTACTGTATATGCTGTATATATTTATATAGCTTTTTAATACTATTACTAGTCGAAAATTAGACTTTTTCATATGCAGTATTGCAAAGAATGTCATCACAATACTGACATTTGGCTTCCTCCATCACACAGGTAATTTTTTAGACTTACTTTCATTTTAGATATGAGTGAAAAAAAGACCCCACTCAACACAATGCTTTTTAAGCAAGCGACCTTTTGTGACAAATATTTAAGAAAGTGGTTTGTTTAAGTTTTAAAGATAAAGACTGTTTTTCATCTGGTGATACACACACATATTTGCACATACACACACAGACAGAAACATTTCAGGAATACAACATATTGAAAAACCACAGGGTGTTATGATGGGGACATATCATGGTAAGAAATGAACTACTAACTCTGTCTTCCAGAAACTAATTAAGGGAATGTATTTTGCAATAATACAGATCTAGCAAACAGGCCTCTAAAGTCTAGGCTTAGAGCTGTAAGCCAGGCACTCCTGTATTATGTACATGTGATTTTCATGGATAGCCTGCTGTAAAGTGTGCCCTGTTAGTGCATCTTTCAGGCTCAAAGACACTGGCCTTGTTAATATTTCATTTAGTACATACTGTAGAGTCTCATTTATATTACTTCTATAATTAATGGTGATAGCTTAGGCACTGCCTTTACAAGGAGAGATCCCTGTATGTTGGTCGATGGATAATGAGAAACAATAGATATTTCATTCACCAGCAGCTTGTTGCTAGTTAGTAGGAAATTATTGTGTGTACTGTTGCTTTAATTGCCAGGGTAAATAATGCTGCCACTGTGTTAGTGAACATTTTAAAGCACTTGATGCAAATAGACTAGAAACAAAACACAAAAAAAAAAATAAATTACCTTTATTATGCTATACCTTAGCATAGGAAGTTAAAAAGGTATGTCTTAAAACATTTGCGTTCTATCATGCAAATATATCTTAATATGCATGTGCTGACTATTCAACTACTGTATTTTAGGAAATACAATTATGCTGCCTTTCTCTTCTCCTATGTAGACTGTAAATAACTGTAGATCTTTCTCTTGTTTTCCTATGTAAATATATGTAAATACTAACAAGCTATGCATGCTGATATTCTAGGCAATTTCAGGTACTTTTATAATCTGAAGGCATGTACTCAAACTGGTTTGTTAAAAAAAAAAAATCAACTCTCTCAAATCCTTTAAAGCTCATTAGAAATTAAAGATTTCTTACTAGACTGGGTCCTTCAATCTCAGTTGCCTTTTTTTTTTTTTTCTTCCCTGCTTTGCCAACATTGTCTCCCAAGACCTGCCACCAAGGATGCACATTCCAATACTGTTTTCTCCAAAGTGTGGAGTCCCGTCTTAGGATGAAGTTCACTCCCTGACCGAGGATGTGCACCACTTAGAATCAACACCATCCCCATCTGAAAACCTCAACAGAGACTCAGAGAGGGGGGAAGTCTATTCCCTTTTTTCTGACCTCTCCTTCTGTTTAGTGATGTTTTCTATTTCATTTCCTCAGCCCATAATCCATCAAGTAAGGATCTAATACCACTAGTGCCAGGGCAGGGTTTGAGGGCAGATGCCATGACAGCCGAGAGCAGCCCCCACATTTTTGGCTGTGTCTTTGCTTGCTGGCTGTGCTGCAGTCCGGCTGCTCACTCAGACATGCTCCTCTGAACACACTCTTTATGTTTCTTTTCTAGCAGGCTTATAACTTTGACAGACTGTGAAAATAATTTGATAAACATCTTGATAAATTTCCCCATCTTTTCCCTTCAGTTCTGTAAGGGTTTGTGGGAGCCTTTCAACTGAAGGAGTGTGAACAAAAATGAAATTACCTAAGCTTATAAATCAAGTCACTTCCTGCATACAAATTTGGAGGCAAGGTTTCAATTTAGCTCTCTTCTTCCTTATTTTTTTGTTCGTGTAATAAATGAAGACTCCTATGAGAAAAAATGTAAGAAGAAAAAAGAGATGCATTTATCCCCAAGTATGGTAAGGAAAAAAGATCCCCTCTGCATTATCTATGGAAACTAAATGTAATGGCAACTTTTTAATCTAAAGAAAACAACTTTCATGTCTGAAGATGCTTTTTCCTGAGCAGATGTGTAAGAACAAACACATTAATTGACAGGATCTTCGTGACTTTTTAAGTTCCTCAAACTTAGCTTGGTGTCTGGGGAAGATCTCTTTCCAGTCCTTGAAGACTCTTTTAAGATGAATGTTTAAAAAGCTGAGCTGACATGGGCATTATGTTCAAGCGCAAACTGTACCATTCTTTAATAGAGGGCGTAGAATGGTTCATAGGATTATTATCTTTCTACAGACAAAACCCATTACCTTCACACTAGGAGGGAAAAGCTAGTTTTTAACTTATATAAAACAGAATCAATTATCAATATCTTTGCATGGTTTCCCAGCTCTGCTGGAGAGCCGTTACAGAGCTAAACTCTCAGAGCCATTAGGCAAAAGGGCTCCTTCCTATGCTGGGCTTCTTGTTACACCTTTCATTTAATAAAATCACATCTGCAGAAGCAAAAAGAAGTAGCAGTGATTTGTATGCAGGGCTTCCACCCTGAATGTCACAAGAGGAGACAGGAATTGCAATTGCAGACTGATCGCCTGGCTACTGTTACTTTAGACTTCTTCCAAGTAAGAAGTGAGCAGGCAAATAAAAAGCAGTCATCGATGCAAAATCAAATGCAGTGGTAAACAGCAGTACAGGTCAGAACATCCATACAGCATGTTATCTTTGGTGTGGAAGAAAAGCATCCCTTAGCAACCTCTGCCATATAATCCTCACCATCCAGCCTCTGAATAATCCTTTTGTTGGCTTTGCCAGTGGCTTTTCATAGATGCTTATGTTTCCAGTGAGAAAAGGAAAGCTGGAACATTAGTGGCGGCTTTTCATGGTGAAGAAGCCCACACATGCCCATTGCTTCTTAAACTACTACAGCTAGAAGTCTTATGTCTTTCAGTAGACAATGTCTAACCAACTCCAACTCTGGGCCCCTTAACAGAGAGATCAGTAAGTGCATTAGCTATCCTTAAAATAAATATGTCCCCAGCTACTTCAGTAGCAGATGCAAACTCAGATGCACATTGAGGTGCAGTTATGTGCAATGTGTATAAAACATAATCTTCTAGAAGCTGGTAATGGTGTTTGGAAAGGAAATGTTCATTATTAGACTCTTATCTGTTTATCCCATTCACAAGATCTGTTTCTACAAAGTGCATAATGATAAATGGCACATTTGCAAATTATCTTCTGAGTGCTGATGAGAAATCAGCAACCTGCGAGTTACCATGACTTTGAATGAGTACACTCCACTGCAAGTCTCGTTTGCTGAGATGCCTGCCAAATGAGTGCATTAGTATATTAGGAATCTAATAAATTGACTAACAAGCATTTGATGAAAAATAGCTGTACCATCCGTTACAGTTATCATCACAGCCAACAAGGCTACAGGGGTTGGGATTTTGAAGGCACCAGCTGCTGATAAAAGAGATGTTGCTCTGCTGTGCCATGCTCTCAACAGCATTTCCCTCACTAACTGTGCATCTTAACAAACTCTCAGCAAGACATAGAACCTCCTTTACTTAAGCTTCCCTCTGCTTCTTCGCGACACTTATGAGGATTTAAATCATTGGCAGCCTTACACAGTCTTGTATTTTCCTCTTCCACTGCAGAGAGCAGGATGCTGTGATGGTGGATAAAACTGTTCGGATAATCCAGCACTGAATGAGTTTCTCCTGCTGGGAAGGAGCTGGAGGAGACACTTTCTGCTACAGGGCTCAGCACTGTTCAGACACCTGAGACTGTGTTCATGTTCACAATCTGTAAACTTTAAGCTTGTTAGTTATGATCACAAACATGAGGCTAGAGGACCAAGAATGCTTTGGCTATATTCACATTCAGCAGATAGGCACTGCAATCAAATGATAGTTTCAGGAGTCGCTCAGAGTCCTGCTTCTAACTCAGAGTCCTAGTGGAAAAATTAAAAGTCAGGAAATAAAATTTCATACAGCACTTCAACTGTGTCAGTCGCTGTATCCAGCGCTTTGCTGGATATTTAAGAAGCCCAATTCCTTTTATGAGTAAAAATGGTGAACCCCTCTCGTGCAAAATGTTCTCCCTGTCTGGGAAGGAGCAAGCACCTGACACATTCAAACCCACAGGACCTGCATACTAGAAGCAGGGTAAATAAATCCCAGGGTTAACTGTGTCCAGAGCCCTGTGGGAAGGTTTGGCTGCTCTCCCCAGCAGGGCCTGCAGATTCCACCCAATGCACTATGGGTGCTGCCACTCCTCCTGCTGGATCCAGGAAAAGGACGGCCCTGGCAAAGCCTGTGTGAATAAGTTATGTCTTTTCAGGCTAATTAATTCTAGCAAGTACAATAAAGCCTTACATTCAAGTTTCAGAAATCTTCTGCGTGCTGCTTAATTTGTTTAAAGTAGAGAGGAACGCAATTCATTATAAATGCCCATTTATCATCAGCCAACAAATCCCAGCAAACACTGTAAAACTATGCACGCGTAAGAAAAGCTCCCTCTTTACCTTCCCAAATTGCACTTCTGCTTTTACCTGAGACATTTGTAAGATCCCCCAACTCTGTCTAACAGTCGCTCTCTAGTTTTGTTTAGCTTATCATCAACAGACTCTGCTTTTGTGAGTGGACAAGTCATTTGAGTGTGCACCACAGTTATAATGGCCTGACTGACAGCTCAGCCAGATAAACACGAGAGAATAACAGACATAGGAACAATCTGGGTATTCATTTTGTCCGTTCAACCGGGTTGAAAGGATTTGCCAGCCAAGGGCACAACACTTCAGGCTAATTTGCTCAGCCAAAGCACTGCTGGAGTGTAAGGCTGCAAGCAGATGACTGATGTTGGGGAGATCGGCGTCCCCAGATGAGGTACTTATTATTCACCTCTGCCTCATGGGAAATGAAAGCACTGGTTATTCAAAGCATCCATTTGAAAGAGGAAAACATATAGAAATGAGCTTTGTTACAAAATTTGAACCCATCTCACTGCTTCCCCACTTCTGCTTTAATTCCAGCTTCTTTTCCTCATCCACATCACCCTGCACAGTGCAGCATTTCTCTTTACCTGCTTCTCCTTTCCTTCTCACATACTTTCCTTAGCCTTGTCTCCTGCTTTGCAGTTTTGATCCTGTATCTGAAAATGGGCACCTTTTCCTTGCTGTTCATCACCCATTTTAATGCTGTACCCACTCAACTTTGTAAAGGCTTATCTCTATTTCCACAGTATCTGGTATAGAAGCGGGTGCCCAGGATACTCTGGCTTTGTCTCACATACTAAATGCAATCTTCAGTCAAAAAGACTGGAGAGGGCCTGTTTACAAAGGCCTGTAGTGAGAGGATGAGGGGTAATGGTTTTAAATTAGAAAGGAGTGGATTTAGATTAGAAATAAGGAGGAAATTCTTTGCCATGAGAGTGGTGGAGCACTGGAACAGGTTGCCCAGGGAGGTGTTTGAGGCCCCATCCCTGGAGACATTCAAGGTGGGTCTTGACAGAGCTCTGAGCAACCTGCTCTAGTTGAGGATGTCCCTGCTCTCAGCACAGGGGTTGGACTAGAAGACCTCTAGAGGTCCCTTCCAACCCAGACATTTCTGTGTTTCAGTCTTTTGTCTGATACTAGCCCTGCATGCTGACAGGAGCCATGTGCTAGCAATGCACGCATCAATCACCACACCATTACAGTGCCAACCCACGCAGGACCAGTGAAAAGATGATGCTGTCCTTGTTAAGGAAAGTTATCTCTTGCACACTTCAAGCATCCTTTGTTTAGAGTGACAGAGCCACAAGTCTGTCTGCTAATCACATAAAAATAAATGATGGGTAGAACAGCCAAGCTTGTACTATGAAAAGGTAAACATTGCTCTGACATATTCCCTCAAGCAAGCAAACAAAATAATAACAGTTTACAGTGGAGGCTTGCAGGTTTGCTCCCATTAATTAAGTTCCATTTTCCAGCACGTTGAGTTTTAAATAATTTTCTCCAGGATTGATTTCAACAACTCTTTTCTCCCACTGAAGAGCAAAGGCCAAAATCCGCTCCTGGTGACAGCATCACAACTCTACTGGCTCCAGCATACTGTGGAGCCAAGACACAAGGTGCAGAGGTGCTGTGGTAAACCCCTGAGCCTTTCAGGAGGCAGGCATCCTGGGGGAGCACCCATGGCCCAGGCTGGGAACAACGGCCCTTGCAGAGGTGACGCACTAACAGCCTCGGACACATCACGGGAGGAATGTAAAGTGCACCTGACATTTCTTTTGATCTACTCCTAAGAAGCATTAAAAGGCACATTAATGTGCTGCTTTAGTGCGTGCTCAATGTGATAGCTGGAGACATAACTGAGCCCTTCACAGAAGTCTAATTGGGGAGAAGAATAAACTTATTGTTTCCTCCTCTGGACATGCACCCTAGAACGTAGGCAAAGTGATATTTGCATGAAGTATGTTGCTGTTTTGCATTTTAAATCCTGTAGGTTGAATGATCACTTTGACTATTACTAGGAAATCAGAACATGTTCAACCGCAATTCCACAGATATAGTAACTGATATTGCCCAGCAGCAGGTTATCTTTATGTAATGCTACCAAACACTGAAATTCAAGTATGCAAGTATGTATGTGTATATTTACATACATATATATATCAGTCGATCACTTAACATATCAAGTGAATACTAATACAGTATCTGAGCATACAGCTCCTACCACTGCTTTTCATGCAATGGCTTTGTATTGCTTACGGTGATCCTCACACACAAATCATATGCACATTAATAACAGAGTTTTGTACATTGAGCTAGTGATACTTCTTGACCTCATCAGACTGTGAAGCACCTTTGCAGATCTGTGCTTTCAGTTGCCATGTCATATTTTCTTTGTTCTTTTAAGACAACCGCACAATGGACAAACTGCAACCACAAACCAAGTAACAAAAGGAAAAAGGAATGTAAAAGGAGAACACTCCTACCCAGATTAACCAGTAGCAGAATGAAAGGAGCAAAGAAAGTCAGGTGTAAGTTCCATAGTAGAGGTAAGGTGAGGAAAGATGTTACTGGGACATCCTACATTTTGCTGAAGTCTACTTATTCCTTGCTCCTATTTCTGTCAGCTTAGGTGTATGTTTGCACACCTGGTCAGACCTAAATTTTCTTCTCTGTGCATTGCTCTTTCTTACATCTGTTATGCTGATAATTTATGTGTCTCTGATTAGCTCTGTGCAACACCCTCAATGCTTTATCTCTGAAACAATTAGAGGGTTTATGCTGCCTTCTTCATTTGTTTGCAGCACCTCTTTCCAGCCTCAGTTAGGCTCCTTGGATAGCATTCTGTTCTGCAGTACTAATGATGCCAATACTGTTATACGAGGACATGCACCTCTTAAACTCTTTGCAAAAGACAGTCTAATATGCAAGAACCATTAGATTCTTTTTCTTGAAGCTCTCTCTCAATCTAGCCACAAAAATTGTACTGCAGGGAAAAAGGAAGATGAGACATGGAAGCCCAGACAGGTGTGCTCCTTGGCTCAGTGGAATGCAGGTGTAAACCCACACAATTCTGTTCTTTTTGTACAATATTTATAAAACATTGTCAATTCTAGCTGGTACTAACTCAGGATTAAAGCAACTCTCTTTCCAAGTCCATATATGCTACTGAATGCTTGAGAACCGCTTTGAGGTTCTTCCTATCCCAGCTTTTGGATGTCTGAATTTTTTCTTGACAATAGTATGACTTTCTTCTTACAAACAAGCTATCATCATGCCAACTACAAAGATGAAAGACAGTTTTTCATTGTTCTACTCCTTTGGACAATGTTCAAGATGGTTTCTGATGACTACATCTTGAAAAGTGGGGAAAGAAGGGAATCCCACTGGAACTTCAATAAATTGTTCTACATGAAAAAAAAAAAAAGAAATACAAAGTAAACATATAGAAAACTCCAGGATTTCAGCTAGACTACACAAGGGTTACATTGGACTTCCTTTTACATTATCTCCCTAAATAGACCTTTAAGGAGCAAAAAATGTTGGAAATTTAGCTTTTGCAATGTTTGGAATGGTACCCCTTTCTAAATATGCTGCCAAAGGTTTTCTGAGAGAAGACCTAAGATGCTCCATTCAGAGGCCAGGGCAGAGGAGGGAGTTGAGCATGGCATCTCCTGCACTGCCCAGCAGTGGCTGCAGGAGGGAAGAGGGATATGCATACACTGAGCCTGGGGAGCATCAGGGCTGGAGAGCTGGTGCACAGTGTGAACATGCACATGTGCTGTCATTCAAAGAGAGAAACACATTATTTCGATGGGATACACATCTCTTCTGCTCTCTCCAGTAGAAGGAACGGAAATGTGTCTGGCTTCCCAGCAAATGTACAGAAGATCCTTTTCAGTCGATACCAGCCAGTTGACTCTATCTCAATATTTTTCCATTTGCTTCATACAAATAAAAATGATGGTCTGTAACAAGATCTCTATCCCCTGTTTTGCCACAATGCCATACCCTTCTAGGAGAACACTCTTTTGACAATAATTTTCTATTAAAGTGCAATATGGTCTTAAGTGGCATAATCTCTCTCAGCTGGCAAAATGAAATATATTTATGTTCTGCCCAAATGCTGTATTGGAACTGTACTAGCTCTCCTTACATACTTTTGATATCTTTTTTTCAGCCTAGTTAGATTATAGAAGGAAAAATCACTGAGTGACATAAATGATACATACCTAAAGGATTTTTTAGCTCATTCTGACAAGTCCAAAAGTGAATTTGCTGCAAAATAATGAACTTAAGTGACCCCTACTGACTTCTCAAGGAATGACATTCCACAGGGAGTTCCATCTATGAAACAAACGGTGCAGGTACAAAATTAGTCCATTTGTCTCAGCTTTTTGGACATATTCTTGGAAAAGAAACATTCTTCAGAAAGTTACTGATCACCTGGAATGGTACTATAGTCTACAGTTTGGGATGATCCATGTAACCATGAAAGAAAGGATAAAGGGTCACATGTGAACCCTTGCAGGAGCCAGACACAGTTAATTTGTTTTTCAGGAGTATTATCAGTGAAGCATAGCTGGAATCTGAACATCTTATATCTGCCCACATATCTGACTGGTTCCTCTTGGCCTTCTGTGTGATGCGAGGGGCTAATAAAAGGTGGCAGCACTTCATGTCAGATAGTTTGTCTCTGCCTTGTTTAATCATTCTGAATGAAGTGATGCTCAAGCCCAACTGGCATTCACTATCGGTCTGCAAGAGGGCTGCTGAGAGCTACTCCTCAGCTATCAGCTCAAACCCTTGGCAAGACGTCTGTCAAGTATACTTTAGCATTCCCACAACCTCAAAGTATGAGAAGAGGCCTTCTCAATTTAGATGCAATATTAAAGGCAGTTGACAGAAATCTTACATCCTGGTGCTTTTTCTCTCTAGGTTGGCAATCCTGATCCCATTAAAGTTGGTGGGAGCCTTGCCATTGACTTCAACAGACCCAACATTACAAACACAGTGTTCCAGACAGAATACACAAGTGGATTACTCTCAAATTCACTGGAAACCTAAAATCCTATTAGGTTATTGAGGTATCTTAATACTTGAGAGACACTTGAAATTGCAGAGGCTCAGGCATTTCACACAAAACTCAGGATGTGTCCAAATGAAGTGGCAGCATCGCTATTGTGCTTGTTAAACTCTTAAAATACATGACTTAGGCTTTCAGCACAAATCATGTTGTTAGGTTTAGTTGACTATAGCACAAACTTGATCAGAACATCTACACTCCAAACAAAAGAACTGCAAGTTCAGATGAACTTTCTCAGACTTCTCATAACCTCATTTGCACTGGAGTGGACTACTGGATGATAGAACTTAATTGCAAATGCAAGCATTTACCCAGTAACAGAGTATACAAGGAAAGGAAAGGAAAGGAGAGGAGAGGAGAGGAGAGGAGAGGAGAGGAGAGGAGAGGAGAGGAGAGGAGAGGAGA
>JAAGNO010029198.1:0-43923 GCA_033439905.1 Ceryle rudis
CTCCAGTCATATGATTCATCCCACCATGTTTCAGTAATGGCCACTATGTCATAGTCTTCTAGTAGTATGGTGGCCTCTAACTCCTCTTGTCTGTTGCCCATGCTTTGTGCATTCGTGTAGAGGCACTTCACTGAGCCATTGGCTGTATCATCTTTCCAGGGAAACACCCCATTATTCCATTGATGTGTTTCCCTGAAGTTTCCCTATTGGCAACTACCACCTGAAGAGGATCTGGCTCTTCTCTGCAAGACTCTGACTGCAATATTTTGTCCCCAGCATGCTTCTGGGCAGCAGGTTAAGAGTCCTTACTGGTCCCCCATTGCTCCCATACTGTTATCTTCCCACAGCTTGCCACATGGAAGCTTGGTGACATTGTCCCCCTCCCCCTTCACATCTAGTTTAAAGCCCTCTCAATTAGCCCTGCAGTCTCCTCCACGAAGGCCCTCTTCCCTCTACGAGAGAGGTGTCTCCTGTTTAGTGTGAACAACCCTGGTGCTGTATAGATTGTACCACTGTCAAAGAACCCAAATTTACGGCAGTGACACCAACCATGGAGCCGTGTATTAAAAGACTGTATTTGGCAGTTTAATCCAATGTCTCTACCATCAGTTGGAATAACTGAAGAGAATCATTTATGATAACTTCTCATTTTCGTGTATTTCTCACGTTTCTAAGCAGAATCCTGTGTTAGAAACTGATATCAACAGATTAAAAAAAAACCCCAGAAGTGTGAAGCACAGTGCAGTATTAAAGCAAGGATAGTGACTAGTTCACAATAGTCTTGAGGGACTTAGCCAATAACGTTGGTGGAGTTTTTATTAGTGGAATTTTTCATGTAAGTGTAGTCTTTGGAAATTATTTGCCCAAATTTATGTCTTCAGGATTCTAGTGGTTTTAATATTGCTACTTTACTGACATATTAAGGACAACGGCAAGATTAGTGGTATGTGCATTTGCAATGACCTGGCAAATGAATCATTGTTAACAATATAGAGTCTGTTTATTGATTTTCATTTAAGAAAAAAAAAGTGGAATAAATGCCAGAAGCAGCCTTTGTCTTATTTCTGCAGGGAGGCAGAGTTGATTCACTCCCTTAAAGTGGTGTAAATTTAACAAAGCTGCTTGTAGATAGTGAACATGCTGAAAGCAGTTGATATAACTTGTCAGTTAAATCAGAGGAACTCAATAAACAATCATTAGATGTATGCCTTAATATAGGTTTAGCTTCTATAGACACAATTTATAGGGACATTCATCACTAATTTTAACCTTTATTATTGCACAATATAAATGTGTTTTCATTTTATTCTAAGAAATTAAATTAAAAATATCTAATTAACAAGGAAAATCTAATATTTTCCATTTTATTTACATCATGGATTCAACAATATGATCTAAATTAAATCTATAAAAGTTGTAAATGGTCTTGCACTGAGCAGCAGTAATATAAGATTGGAAAGACTAACTTATTTAACATGTTTGCTTATCTTTAGCGTTTAGATTTAGCTATTCTTTGTTTCAGAATTGTTTATTTCCACTTTTAGATTTGTAAGTAAATGTCACATAAGGCTGTACTCTGCTGACAATAACCCATAATATGCACAGGTGTGGTTAATCTGTTTGTTCTACTGCCCTTTCTTTTTGTAAATCTTTTGGAACCTTGCTGTATTGTGATAATGAAGCAGGTATTGCAGAACACAGTTTAGGATTTAAAGCCTGACAGGACTCCAGTTCTGCTTTCAAAGTTGAATCAGTGTCGCTTAAGAAGATTCCTTTGGAGTTTTTGTGTTTCTACTGCAAAGTGCAGTAAAACCTAGAGAGTCAGTTGGAAAGAAATTAAGGCAATGCAGGTAATAATCATATGGTTCAACTGAGTTTTCTGGAAGTATCCATGCTTCATCAGGAGGGTCAATGAATATTTTAGCAAGGTCAGCAAGGCCATTCCCAAGGTAATAGATTGTGTTGTCAGCAAATCTTGACTTTCTGGTAACAGTCTCTCTCTTCCTCACTCGTGTGCACAAACCAATCTTCTTTCAAAGATCTCTCTAAAAGCAGGCTCTAAACACTTCATCAGCTTGTACAATATTCTGGTCTTTGCCTGTGTTCAGAAGTATCATTCTGTATACTTCTGAAATGTAAACTTCTGAATATGTATTCATACATATTTCAGAGATTTAGACATCAAAAAAAATGCCAAATTAAAGTCATGTCTATACTTACGCTATGCACACATATATCTTTCGTCATTTGAAGCATCTGTCTGGTTTTGTGCCTTGTCCCTCGTATTTGGAGCATGAACCTACTGGAGTCATGATTAGAGTTTTTCCCAACTATTTCATAGGTTTGTGTGAGATAAATAATTACTCTTTTCTTTTTTAAGATCTGGCAATGGTGCCTGTCATTAAAATAAATGACCTCTTCAGAGTTGTTAGCAGACAGTTTTCTGGAAATGGACTTTCGAAGATGAAGAGATTAACTCCTTTAGAACTCTTCCCAGGGATTGTAGCCCTGAGACAGGCCTCTGTACCTTTCCCTCAAAGTTTTATGATGATAGACTCTGTGAGAGGTTTCAAACACAAAACAGATCGGAGACCCAGCAGGGCAAAAAATAGATGTCTCAGCCATCTAACCATATCACAGGGACAAAAGAAATTCAGTGAGCCTGCTTCCTCCATCCATCCTCTTCCACTGACACCAAAAAAGATTTTCTGAGATAGATTTCTAACCAGCTTTCCTTGGTGCTCTACGTTGTGGCCCAAGTGCTGGATTGCTTCACCACTTTATCTCTTCCCCTGAAGAAAAATGTTCTGAAACACACTTGTCCAATGAAATGGAATTTATGGAATTTTCTCGTCTTAATAGGGTCTGCTGTTCCTGTAAATCTGCTTCACCATGAGAGATAACGTTTTCTACCTTTCTAGTTCATTTAATGGAGCAAACCAAATCTAATTTATCTCTTGGTTCAGTTAAAGAGCCATAGCTTACCCTGGTGAGATATTTCATTTTTTGTTACTAAAGATTGCCTTCAAATTCTTGAAGGATCATTCATAGCACTTCTACCAGTGAAAGAGCCACAGTCCTGTGAAAGACAAAATGTGAACCTGATTTCCCTGGTAATTTGACCTCTACTGATTTACTTAAAGCTATAGTCTAGTTGTGGGTACTCATATCAGTGTAAATGTCCTTTTTGATGATGGTTACTTCTGTGAGGTTGAAAAAGAGTCAAATTTTCTGGTTTATTTCCTAGATACCATGTTCGTTCTGGATAAAATACCCTGTAGAGGCTATTTACAGCTCTCCCAAGGTGATCTGAGAATTTTACCTGAGCTAGGAAATTAATGTGCCTGTCTCCTTTTTCTAAACTTGATGCCTACATAGTTTATTCTTCCTACTTTCAATGTCATTTAGGGGATTAGGTTTTGAGGTGTTTCTTTCTTGCCTTCTTGAAATGTTAAAATACTTCCAAGGCTGTTCCTTTGAAGGCTAAGAAGTTGCTATCATCTCTATACAGAGAATCTAATTGGATAGTTCTTGCCATGAGACCTCCAAATTCATAGCAGAAGTGACTGCACTTCTCTAGAGTTCAAACTAAATGGAAGGTAGCCCTGAGAAATGCATGTGACAATGGCCAAGGTGCCATTAGGTGTTTCACAACCAATTTATCAAATCCCTTGCTATCTTCAATCAATTTAGGGATGAAACTGGAGCATGTTCCTGCTCCTCTCATTTTCTTTCAATGAACATGTCTAGTGTTAATGTATCTATCACTGGAATGCTAGAGAGATGTTTTTGTGCCAATAACTCGGACTCTTTGAGATGTGCTATCATTGCATATGCATCACTTTCAATTTGCATTCCATCTGTCTCAAAGCCTTTCCAAGACTATCTACCTCTGGAATTCTGCTGATGAGAGGGACGGTGGGGGTTTTTAGTTCATTCTGTCATATTTTCAAGAGCTGACCGTAAGTAGAACAACGGAACAGCTCTATTGTCAGTCACGCACACAGCGAATGCACATGTAAACTTGATATCTCATGATGTTAATAAATGTGCATAGGTACAATAGTATGGAAACTTATATTTCCTTATATCCTTTGTCAGCAGCACAAACCATCAGACTGTTTCTCCTTCACTGTTAATGTATTTCTGATCTAGATTACCTATAGGTAATCAAGCTCCAGAAATGCAACAGGGTTTGTGAGCTATCACTGAGGGTATCAATGGAAGACCAAAGTATAAGGGGTTGCCAGTTTGAAGGAGGGAGGGTTGAAAAAAACACCTTTTAGATGAGAAATTATCTGAGGTTTCATATGAAGCTTTCTGTCAAGAAATGTATGACTTTTTTATTTAGCATTCCTCTAAAAAGTAGACATTAATGGAGCCTCCCTTGGCGACATTCTAGGTTTCCAGAGTTACTAAAGCATTCTGCAATAAATGATACTAGTATGGACACAGAAGTTGGTGTTTCAGATTTGAAATTATCTGCTATATAGTGCTTCTTTTTAAGCAAAAAACAGGCATGTTGGGCTTAATTTGTAATATACTTTTCAGGAAAAGAACCCAAACAACAAAAACCAAACAATTTAGAGCAGATTACATTGCATGTACTTCTACAGAAGTCCAAAATAATCAGTTTTCAGAATCTGATTAGGCCCTTTCATTTTCTAATATTAGTGCTGGCTTGCAAATCTAAACTGTATTAGCAGTTTTAGTTCTTTGAACCTCTAGTATCCAAACCTAATTCCATCTGCATAAATAGAGATTAAATATCTTGGTTTATGTTATAAAATAATGAATTGTATAATGTGATGAGTCTTTTGGCTTATGTTACTTTTTTGTGAGGTACTGGTGCTCTAGTAAAATGGCATAACCAGTGAAGTACATGTACACCCTGTATTTTCTCAAAGCATGAAGTTTATGGGGAAAAGAAAGCTTTTATCTCTTTATATGGTAAATAGATAATGGAAATGGAAGGGAAAATTAATAATTTTCAGTTCATTCAAAGCTTTTTTATTTAAATAACCAAAGTTGATCAAACATCTATTTTTCAGTGGATTCACAGTTAAGATAGTATTGCTGCTTAGTCATTTAGGTTTTACTAGGTTGATGCTTACCATGTGACTAAGGCAAGTCTGCATAATTATAAAAGATGCACACTTGCCATTAGTTCAAGTGGTGATATGTTATGAAGACAGGCACATTTGATTTTGCGATGTTGTATCTCAGAATAATAAATATGAAAGAAAACAGTATAGTCTTTTTAGTGAAATATTTTGACATAAACTCAGGTTTAAAGGGAACTCATTCGCTGTTTGCCATATTGGAGCCCCTGTTACAAGAAGGATATGGATGTGCTGGAACATGTCCAGAGAAGGGCCACAGGGATGATCAGCAGGCTGGAGCATCTCTCCTGTGAGGACAGACTGAGAGAGTTGTTCAGTCTGGGGAAGAGAAGGCTCCAAGGAGACCTTATTGTGGCCTTCCAGTATCTTAAGGCGGCCTGCAAGAAAGCTGGGGAGGGGCTTTTTAGGCTGTCAGGCAGGGATAGGACTAGAGGGAATGGATTAAAACTAGAGAGAGGTTGATTCAGGTTACACATTAGGAAGAAGTTCTTCATCATGCGGGTGGTGAGACACTGGAACGGGTTGCCCAGAGAGGTGGTGGAGGCCCCATCCTTGGAGGTTTTTAAGACCAGGCTGGATGGGTCTCTGAGCAACCTGATCTAGTGGGAGGTGTCCCTGTCATTGGCAGGGGGGCTGGAACTAGGTGATCTTTAAGGTCCCTTCCCACCCTGACAATTCTATGATTCTATGATATTTTATCACAATAATCTGGACATTATTAACTTGTTTGATATCAAAGACCACATCTTTTCCTCATGTGATGCATCTAACTAAAGTAGTGTAGACCATCATAGGCTCTTTGGTTTTTATTATGTTTAGTAAAAAAATAGTTTCAAAATGGATTTGCAATTGAACACTAAAGAAATCAGAATTAGTCTTGTTCATGTCCTGTAACAATTTTATTTGACTTTTCCTGGGGTTCTTTGTATAGACTAGATTCTTCAATATACTCAAGTGATTTTCCAGTTGAATGGTATCTGTTGGGTAAGGAAGACTGTGGAAGATACATTTCCCTGCTTAAAAGAGCACTTGACATGCATTAAGGCATCTATCTACAAGCTGTGTTAATACTGAGTGGTTATTACAGAACTCAAATTCATTGTAAGGGTTGGTAGCCAGCCTCTTAGGAGGAGCAGCTTCCATTCAGGGTGTTAAAATGGTAACTTTCTGTCTTCAAAGCTCCATCCCTAGACAAGGAAGATTTATTTTTATCTCTCTTTCATAAGCTTCATTTCTATTTGATAAATCTTTTTCAGGGACAGTTTCACATATAAGCCCCATTTCTATATTTGACACAGAAACATCTTCAGGGTTTTGATAGTCCCTATAGTCATTTTTCTCATATTTTTTTTAATTCAAATTATTTGTGGTTTAGGATATGTAACCAAGAATAAGACATTTCTGAAACCATTTTCTAACACTGTTACTTTCTTGAGTCAGTTTTCTTTATCAGTCAGCAGTGGAGGTGAAGTCCTGAACATTCCTATTGGTCACATTATTCTTGGAATATATATATATTTTCAAAGAGTATATATTATTATATATGCAGGCAAGTACTTAATAATTGCTGACATTAATTACACAACATATTCAAACTGTGGAAAGGAACAGTTAGTCATTTAACTCTCTCTGGATTTCCTCAGGCAATGAGCTGGAAAAAAAAAATTATCATAATGGATTAGGTCAGTTGAGTAAAACTAGAGATTATTTATTAATCTGTTAGTTCAGTAGGCAAATATTAATTAAAATCGAAAGGATGCTTAAAGTTCTGTGGGAATTTCTGGGGGCACTCTGTAATTAAGAAAGCATTTTATTATATGGTATCTTTAGTTTAAGTTTTGATTAAATTAAACCTGATGAGAAGAGATTACCTAAGAATAATAAATGAGATTTTGTCTGCAAATATTCCAAGTATTTTGTCCTATGTCAGAGCATATCTCTAATTCTTTTGCATTTTGAGGAAACTGCTGAGTCCTATAGGACTCAGGTTTTATAGAGCTGGTTTCACTGATTTTTGAAGCACATGAAGTTTGAACACTTATGGAAACATATGACAAATTTATTTCTACCTATTCATTACTTTATAGAACTTTCTGCGTCGCCAGTATTTTCTTCTCAAGAGTTAACCTAAAATGTGTACTAGGATTGACTGATACTAATGAAGAATTTTGTAAAATCTCTTAGTTGACAACATTTTTTTCCTTTTATGAAGTAAAACATTCAGAGTGAGAAAATAAACTGCTAAATGATATATTTTGCCTAAAGTTATAAAGGGATGGCATATCACATCTGACCAATACAACCATATATGTAGAGATAAATGCTCTGAATTCTGCTTGCAGATTTCAGCCTAAAGGTGAGAATGGCTCTGTAGTATGTTAAGATACTCATGCAAAAGGGAGAACACCTGGGTTCCAGTTCCTTTTTATCATATGTTTAATTACTTTTGCCAAGCAAGCAGCCTTAGGAGAGAGATTGAGAGCACTCCTCCACAAATTATCCTGTTTCTTTGAGATATGGATGCTATCTTTAAAAATGAGCAGTCCAAATTTAAATCCCCTTATGTTTTGACACTCAAAATCTTGTTATGGGCAAAAGGAAGGCTATCATATAGATGACACTAAGAATTTATTAATAGTCCTGTGAAGTTTTAACTGCTTGATAATCCTAACTAATAAAAAACCAATCGTCAAAACTCTTACATTAAAAACCTTCTTGGTGTTTATCACTTTTTGATAGGTTACTCTCCAAGTACTAATGTTGACAACTTGAGTCCTTAGGAAGGGAAGGTGAGGATATTTGTAATGAGTCACCAGCATCTTGAGGTCTTTGCTAGGAGTAGTTCAATGCCTGCAGGGTAGGAGTTCATTCTCTTGTTTCAAAAGGAGTGTGAGGTTCATGCTTTCTTTCTACTCAGTCTCATGTACACATGCATTTATTTTTGTTTTCTTATCCCGGCGTACTATCCCTGTGCCAGTGGGAGGGAGGGGTGAAAGCTACCCCACAGTGCTATGGTTCCCTGAGCTGTTTGTCCATCAGTGGCTGCCTGGGGCTGTCAGCCTCTTCCTAGTGGCACTGAAAGAGCTGGAGCTCATACAGGCTGGGCAATGGGCACTTGGCCACAGGGTGCCTGGTAAACCCAGCTCAGCCCCACTTAGGCCAAGGGCAGCTCAGCCACCCCTTGGGACCTGACACAGCCCAGTGCCTGCCCCTGGCAGTGACAAATATATTTACTGCATCACACAAGTGGTAAGAGACAGAATCTGAAAATGGTATGTTCTGTGAGAGTGTGTTCACTGAACTCAAATAAGTCTTGAAGTCTTGAAAAAATAGGCAGCTTGCAGAGCAAGACTCAAAACAGTAGCATGTCCCACTTAACACATACCAAGAGACACTTCATATGATGTCTGGCAGTATAGTAATTTAATGACAAATACTTATTATTGAATGAATTGACTCAGTTTCTTTGCCACCATTATGTACATATACTTGAAGTGACTAAGCAAACTGTTTAAATATAATTGAACTGCATAAAATTACACACCTAGAAAATTAGTCACATGCAATCTTTTTTTCTGTTGTTTAGTAAGTATAGAATTCAATGGCCAATTTCAGCCAGATCTGACACAATCATAGAGCCTTTAAAGATACAGTTAGATTCTTGAGTTTCTTGGAATTCTGCAGCAGGATATTCACCTTTCTAAGGAAAGGCTTTTAGTTACGGGATGTGAGAAAGCATTGGGATAATATTTTAGAGGTTTAGTTACTGGAAGTGAAAATTATTTTTGTGTGAGAGGTCATATAGAAAAAAATGGAGGAAAATAGAGGTGTTTTGGAAATGTCTGTAGAATAGGTGTGCTATTGATGGAACACTTAGTTTAATGAATTATAAAAAAAAAGTTACATTATGCACAGAATGCAAAGAAAAGATATTAATAGTGGAAGTAGAAATATAATCCTAATTTATATTTCTTTCATTCTGTAATTAATTATAATGAAATGTGTTTCTTAGTTGTTGTAGCAAATAGAAATTCTGTTCATTCCTCATGTATTCCAAATAAACATAAGATAGAAAAAAAAATCCTAGTTACTTAGCATGTATCATCTTTAAAAAGTATAGTTGTCACACGTACCTGGGAATTGCAATTCAACCTTCTGAAATTCCGTCTGATGGTATATCATTTGGGAAGCCCTAATGAATTGTAATCATCTGACTGAGCACTGTGCTTCAGTTAGAGAAAAGACTGATTGTAGAATTCTATAAAATCAGGATGTAGTTGAGGAAGGGAACACAAAACGATTATATAGATTGTTACACTTGGAATAGAAAGAAGGAATTTTCAGTGAGACTCTGGCACCAAGAACACAAATTCCTTTTTGGAAAAGTATCTTTAATTAATGTAATTAATTGTTAGCAGTTGTTGAGAAGGCCAGAAGTCTTAAGGCCTTAGGTGGGTACTGAAGATTCCGTAAGAGGATGGTCTGTTTGGGAGATGTTAAAACTGAATGCTTCCAACAGACCTTTGAATGCCAAATTATCAGCACTTGGAGTGGAGAAGAAAAAAAAAAAAAAGGTACAAATTTGTGCTGATTCCTCAGTTTTTATTTTTCTCACTGCTCTAAAAACTGCAGTACTGTCTAGTTAGACCTCTAACCTGACTGTCTTCTGGGTTTTCATCGTAAATTCAGAGTTTATTTGGATCAATTATACTTAATATTTAAATCAGCTATAATTTGACCAATAAAAGATGTAATCAGAGGAATTATGGCAGCCTTAATACATATGTATTTAATGTCATGAAAGTGTTTATTTTTTAAACTTATGATTGTCCAATATATTAGATTGCTTATTAATTTGTCTGGCTAATTTAATACTAATTGCAACCCTGTTGGTTCTCAATTAGAAAGCTTTCAAAGCAGTACTTTGAGAGAAAATTAGTTTCCTAAATCAAGATAATTAAAGATGAGAACTTGCTAGCACCCATAAAATAGCATTCAAAGATCAAAGAGCTTAAGGGTTAAAAGAAAGAGCTTGAAAAGCTAGTCTGATTTCTTCTGATCTCTGACAATGTAACTTATTTATAAGCGATTCCTTGAAGTTTTAATTTTTTTGAAGCAGAAAGAATATTTATGCCAGAGACTGTTTTTATTATCCAGCCAGGGCTCATGAGGCTGTTCTGACATTTTTCCACAAGTTAAAGGGAATAACTGTATTAACAATGATAATTTCAGTTTGTTATAATACTTTAATACGTAGTTGCTCCTTTGAGGTAGATTAACTAGGGTTTTAAGTGTTTTTTCTTGGTCAATAATACTTACAATATCTGGTGATAATAATATCTCTTCTTTGTCTCTTTTTAAGTTTTGCAGTTTCAGATGATTTTTACAAAACTTTGGAATCATTTATCTCTTTTAATGTAAATTGATTTAGTGAATATATTTGAAACAAAAATACTTAAAGTATAAAACAATTACAAAATTGTAATTTCTAATTCTAGGCCTATCTAGTTCTCATTATTATAATTCTAATTTTTTAAAATTATAGGATGCCTCTACAGTAGCACTGGTTTACCAGTGTGGTTTAGAAACACATTTCTGAGATATCCATTCCTACCATGTTTTGATTCATCTTACTGCATGATCCCAAAGCAAGCAGACTGAGAGGTTCTTTTCTGTTGAAACTGAACTGCAACATATATTCCTGAAATACACCTGAAGAGCTCTTACCCACTGACAGCCTCACAATTCACAACTGCTAGTCCAAATTTAAATTTCTGCAACTCATACAGCACAGGCTTTAGGAGGTCAGCCACAGATTTTCCTCTGTGCTGAGTTGCTATCTAACGCAGACACAGGCAAGGGAGTTGGCCCTGCCAATATTCTCCAGTTCATAGGTCAAGGCTGCACATTTTCATTTATAGGCAAGCCTCTTACTAAAGAGAGTAAGCACTCTGCTCAAGGAGATCCAGTGAAAATTTTTCATTTGAGTGTATAAAAATACACTGCTGTCAATATCTCATAAATACTATTACCTTTATCCAAAACTGAACAGAGAATGTAATTGCTGAGAAAACTGAAATTTATTTGATGCTGCATCTTCATCAAGGATTATCATGTCTATACGTTCTGTAATTTCTTATACAACTTCTGATCCTTTGATGGAAGGTATTAGGAAAAGTAAATCCTGGTTTTATTTTGAGAATTATAAGTAACATCCTCCCTAGCCTTGTTCCACAGGAATGTCCCCCATGAAGTATATGTGGGGCCAAGTCAGTCATTTCTTAAAACACATGATTACCTTTTTCTTGATAGGCATTCTGTTATCTCTGTGTAATTCAATATCTAAAGAGGTATTAGTATTCCTACTAAAGATAATTGATGCTGTTAAAATCTGGGATAGCTGACTTAATCATAGGACTAGTATCAGGAAATAGTTCCAGAACACGTTATAGAGGCTCTTTAATGATGTCTTAGTTCGCTGTCATCCTAGTGGCAACTTAGCTGCACAGATCAAAAGCTAAAAATGGTATTATCAGTAGAAATCTTATGTTATATATAGGTAAGGAGTCTGCCAAATTTTACTTAGTGTTGACAAATAAACTTTCTGTTGAATACTTTCAGTGATAACTGTTGAATGTTCAGTTAAACAGCAGCAAAACTTGTTGCAACCAATAGCATTTATGTCTTATGAAATCTGTTTTGAGACTGCTGTGTTTTCCTAAGTAATGTATTATTATAGTTAATTGCTTATTTTGAAGGCAGTGGTAATAGTTTAACAGTTAAGAGTTAGATTGATGAAAACCTTTATTAAATATCTACATTGCTTCCCAATGTTAAGTGAGACCTACATTCTAGGAGATCTAATGAATCCGTAGGCTTGTCTATATCCTGACTTTTAAACATACTGAATCTCTGAATAAATATTCAAATGTGATTTGGAGTATAAAACCACAATATATTTCAAACCCAAATACAGCCAGTTATCTTGATTATAACTTTTAGACATGTAGAATAATTTTTTTCCAGAAGATTGTGAGGAATAATGAATAACAGCTTCCATATCAAGATTAAAGTCATTATAAAATAGTTATAAATTAACAATTTAACTTTTAGACTTTGAAATACAGGAATGGATGCTTAACAGTAGGAGTTGAATTTTCCCAAAGGAGGATTCAATGTGAGATCATACACTTAAATCTGGTATTTTCTTTCAGATTCCACGTATCTTGAAAGATGATAGCCTATGTTTTAGAAAAACTTTAATTCATGTGTAAAATAAAACCTTTATTTGCTGTGATGGAGTTCTTTTTGTGTAAGAAATGTTTTTGACATTTATCCAAAGATCAAAACCTTTATCTTGTGGTTTACACTTGAACTGTCTAGTTTTATGACAACAGGGAAGCAGTATAATTAGAAATCCGATCTTCATGTCTGCATTTTAAATGTTTGTTATGTAATTGTCAAGGATAGTTCTCATTGATGTTAAAATACTTACTTGCACCAGATAAAGATGTGTTCTTTTTTCATAACAGTGCTAGAGGAAAAATACCCTTAAGTTGATCTCCTCGTTCTTAGGACTGTACTGCCTGAAGTAAATCGGTCGGGATACTTGGATATATAGGCTTCCAACAGTTGTAGGTTTGATAACATGATGTTAGGATTGTATATTATGACAAATGCCTGATACCTGCTTCCTTCTGATGATCTTATGCAAACACTACCTCTATTATGCTTCACAGACAGGAATGATAATGTAACTTTCTGTTATAGGAAGAGGAAAAAGACAACCATGAACATTAAATCAAAACACTTATGTTCTTTTTCCTTAGTGTATTGGTTTTGTGTGGCAAGGTTTTGGTAGCAGGGAGAATGCAGGGGTGGTTTCTGTAAGAAGCTGCTAGAAGTTTCCTCTATATGATGGACAGAGACAATGTCAACTATCTCCAGGACGGACCCGCCACTAGCCAAGTCCAGGCCCATCGATGATGGTGGTAGTGGCCCTGTGATAACATATTTAAGAAGGGGGGAATTCTGCAGCTGAAGCTGGGACAGAGGGGTATCACTGTGTTAGAAAAACAGCCCTGCAGACACCAAGGTCAATGAAGGAGGAGAGGGAGGAGATACTTCAAGCACTGGAGCAGACATTCCCTTGCAGCCTGTGGTGAAGACCATAGTGAGGCAGGCTGTCCCCCTGAAGCCCGTGGAGGTTAACAGTGGAGGAGATATCCACCTGCAGCCTATGGAAGACCCCATGCTGGAGCAGGTGGATGCCTGAAGGAGGCTGTGACCCCATGGGCCCACATATGAAGAACTGCAGCCTGTGGGAAGGACTCACATTGGAGTAGTTTGTGTAGGACTGTCTCCCATGGGAGAACCTCCATGCTGGGGCAGGGGAAGAGTGTGAGGAATCCTGCCTCTCATGAGGAAGCAGCAGCAGAGAACACGTGATCAACTGACTGCAACCCCATTCCTCATCTCCCTGTGCCACTTGGGAGGAAGAGAGCTCAGGAATAAAGTTATATGTGAAAGGAGAGGAAGGGGTATGAGGAAGGTGTTTTAAGATTTAGTTTTTATTTCTCATTATCTTACTCTGATTTGATTGGTAATAAAATGAAACTAATTTCCCCAAGTCGAGTCTGTTTTGCCTGTGATGGGAACTGCTGAGTGATTTCCCCTGTCCTGATCTCAACCCAGGAGACTTGTTGCATTTTCTCTCCCCTATTGAGGTGGTAGGGGAGTGATAGAGTGGCTTTGATGGTCACCTGACATCCAGCCAAGGTCAACCCACCACAATTAGACATAAAATGCATGTATACAACAGTTTTGGCTTAGCATAAGCATTTTTGTGTGATGGGATGTGGTAGACTTTGTATTCTGTCAGAGATACTCAATTGAGATTTGATCTAGATTTTGATCTAGCTAGTTAAATCAGTTTGTTTCTTGAAAGGTTTTCTTTGAGCTATCGTCTGTTCAGATTATAAATGGGATTACCATGCATATTTCTCACTTTGACAGGCAAAACTATAATTCATATTCTAGCCTCCTAACTTCTGTGATATTTTGCTTAGAATCCCAAGACTATAGCAGTGTTGGTTGAGAAGCCTCTCTGGAGGTCTTCTCTTCTGGTCTCCTCTTTACAGCAAGACTGTCAAAAGCACTCGGATCACGGCTTTGGTCAGCTCTCCCAGGATATAGACACTGCAGCTTCTATTGAAAACCTTTTATGGTGTTACGCTCTTTGTCTAAAGAATTTTTTTCATGAAGTCCAGTTTGTGGTCTTGCCAATTATTACGTTGTCCAACGACATATATACTGAGAAGAGTTTAGCTCTGACAAGTTGTAGGCAGTTATTGGCTCATTAATTGGCCTTGTCTTTGCCAGATCAAAAAGCCAGTTTCATTCATAATTTCTTCATGAGACATTTGCTCTAAACCCTGATCATAGCCCTTTGCTGGAGTCTTCCAAATTCCACATATCCCTCTTGAACCAAGATGTCCCAAAGAGGGCACATTACTCCAGAGGTGACCTCATCAGCACTGAGATTTTGCTTTTTCAGATAATTTAAAATAAATCAGAAAACTATCTTTTTTCTGTCATTTAGTATTTTTATAAGATACATAATGAGGAAAAGAATTTAAATATTTAAAATATCATCTTTATTCATTTACCTTCTAGTATAATAGTCTAAGCTAACCTGGACATGAGAGAGAAATTTCCTTATTCAACCAAGGTAACTAATCTAAGCTTGGAAGTAAGCCTTGCTGTGAGCCAGAGATTGGATAAAATAAGCTGTAGAGGTCACCTTCAACCTAAATAATTCTATGATTTTTATCTCAGATTTTGAGATACAAGGAAAAAATCAAATTTCACAGCTCAATTTAACCAAGATTTAGCCTGGGAGTTCTTGTAGATGACCAGGTTTATCCTGAATAAAAAGTTACCTGCGAGGTAATTTATTTCTGTGCAGAGATTATCCTTTCTCTCCAGAGCTCTTTGGCATGTCATAGGTGTTCCTGCTTTGGCAGGGGGGCTGGACTTGATGATCTCCAGAGGTCCTTTCCAACCCCTACCATTCTATGGTTCTGTGATTCTATATACTTTAATTTCTCTATCTTTTTAATCTATTGATTGATATACTAAGGCAGCAAGACAAGTTCTTAAATATACTTTGTGTAATGATAAACTGTTAAAAGTGGATTTGGAGCCTTCAGCATTATGGAGGTTCTGTGCACAAAAATGTATTGTCTTTGTAAAGGACTGTGATCTTAGCTGCCATAGGGCCAGATATGTTCTGCACACAACAATTGTATCTCAGAACAGTCCCACTTCTGTAACAATGATTTCTAAGACTTGGATAGATATTTATTAGGTCCAATTTCATGTTTCTTCAGGATTTAACCACTTCTAACACTTGTAACTCAGGGTAACACTGTGATTAAGGAATATTTTTCTGAAGTATTTTAATTTTTATTAAATTGTTGAATATTTTGAATAGATATGCTAAGAAGAATCATCAACTGAAATGCTGTCATTTGGCATCTTTTGACATAGTCTAGGTAATTTATCGTTGGTTTTTGATTTTTATTTAAATGGCTTTTTCAACAGTAGGTATAATAGTATCAAACTTATTGTTGACTTATTTGTAGTTCAAAAGTAGGATAACATTAAATTATAGACAAAACTATATGCAACAATAATTCTACATTTGTATGATATTCAAATATGGTAATATTTTTAAATGTTTTGATGAAAGATGAAGTAAATTTAGATAAATATACCTTTTAATAGGTGTTTCTGAGTAAGATTGTCCGAGTACTCTGTAATTTATATACTATAACATTTTAAAATTACTTATTCCAGAAGGAAAATAAAGAAATATGTAGAGAAAACATGTATCAAAATAGCTAATTTTACATTCTATTTTTCAAAATCCTTTCCTTCTAAGCAGAATTGTCTTAGAGTAAGGAATCTTAGTGGCTGATGCAGATATTATTTCTGTTCTTAGGATCATTCCCAGCTGATAATATTTTCAAGTCTTGGATACATTAGTAATAATGGAAACTTGATTACTGGATTGTGGACTCTTGCATTTCAAAATGCAGGTGCAAGTTTTTCAAAGACTTGATGAAAGTAAGATAAAATAAAAAACATTGCTCAAAGTAAACTATACAGCATAAATTCAAATTCCAGACAATCTGGACTATCTCAGGAAACACATGATTTTTATAAGGTCTATGCAGGCAAAGTTACTAGTGTCAAGTTCTTAAATCTGAATTAAATGCTGCCACATCCACATGCCTGGCAAGAGGAAGTCCCTGTAGCCATTTCTCCATGCCCTGATGACATCTGTCCTCAAAAGGAGAGCAGATTTCAGAAATAGACTGTGAATGGGGCAATTCATTTCTCTTTGAGCTGTTAATTCATTTTCTTGAGATGTCAAACAGACATCCTTCGGTCATATTTCCACATCTCTTTGTCAACTCTTACAATTAAAAATGTGAGGTTTTGTGTAGTTGAAGTTGATATTCTGATTTCATTATGGAGTTCCAAGAAATGCTTACATTTATATTGAAAAACCTTCTAACAGAGACTGTAGCTGATTTTTTTGAGGCACTAGATCAGTCCTTTCTCTGAAAGGCAAAAGGCAGTGTTTGGACATGCTGACTTTCATAAAAAAAAAAAAGACAAATACGTGAGAAAGCCAAATGCAGTTGGTTGTTTATAGGTTCTTGCAATCGGGGTTAAAATGCTCTCTGTTCAGCTACAGAGACATTGATTAGTCAGTGTGTTTTATTCAAGATCTAATTAACTAAATACTGGTCTTTCTGTTGCTGACTTTAATTTATGCCTGTTTCTGGTTAGTTGCCTACTGGTATGTTTTATAGAGACTACTGTATCTCTAGCAACCATTGCCAAAAGGCAAGTTGCATGCTATTGCAATGGCTGCTGTGCCTGGCAGTCTACTTGTTTATTAATCTCACCTAATAATTTCTGAACTCAAACACTAATTTCAGCATTTTTCTGGTGAGAATCGAGGGGAAGGTAATTGATTGAGCCTTTCATTGCAAATATCTGTTGTTAAATAGATTGGTTGATTGATACAAAGATACATTGATTCCATAATCATGTAATCTGATTTCTTGACCTTTCTTTAGTAGAGTACTGTCTCTTAGTCACTATATTTTCTTTTTAGAGAAATCGCTTAATACATACTTCACGTTAGAAACTAACATTATACGAGTCATGTGCAGAATGTGCTTGAAACAGACATTTTTGTAAGGATGATTTGTGTATTTAAAAATGGGCAAACTCTTGGCTCCTACTTTAAGACATGGGGGAATCCATTCTTCACTACTTTTTCTGGAACTCATTAGAATCATAAAGAACATTGTTTGGTTAACTGGCATCTTAAAATGTCCAGGCCTTAGGACAGGGTCTGCCAAACTCATAAGAACCTTTCCGATGCTCTGCCTGTTGATACAGAAAGATTATTCCAGTATTTTTGCCTCTTTTTTTTTTCTTTCTTAGATTAGTGTTGTTGGATTAGTTGTGTGATCATTTGAAAGGATAATGTGTTTGGCATTCAGTAGAAAAATGCATATAACTTTTTGGCTGAAGTTTGAAAAACATTTTTACATTTATTATAAAGACCAAGTACTTAGAATGAATGCTGGCTCAATCCAGTACGCCCCTGGAATTTGGAGGACCACTTGGGCTATTAGCTGATTTTGAAGAAATAATTTTGATAATTGTGTCAGTGTTTCAGCTTGGCTTTTGTTTTGTTTCTTTTTTTTTCCTAACTACTGGCCCCACTATCACGTTTTCTGCTGCTGTTCTGAAGGTACTATGAATGTAGTGTTCAATTAGGATGCCCGTGTTCAGTTACTGTCTTAGCATGCTATCAAACTTACGCTGACTTCCAAGCAGTAAAGAAATGTAGTTTTCAAAAATTTCTACCTTCGCAAGACCAAAATTAAATGGAATGAGGCACTCTTATAGCAGCACTGCTTCTTTTCAGCAACATTTCTAATGTTTGTGGCTTTAAGATAAAGCTTTTGGAAAAATGTCATCCTTATAAGTTTTTTTTCTATGTATGTTATCTGAGTTACTGTTCTATAATGAAAACTGCCCAGTGGAGCAGGAGGAAAGCAAGATATGTTAGAAAGATCACACAGATTCTCACAGACCATCTGAAGCAGGAAGACATTTCTGGAGAACACCTGGTCCAGTCCTCTCCTCAAAGCAGGGTCAGCCAGAACAGCTCAGGGCCATGTCCAAGTCAGATTTTACTGTCTCCAAGGATGGAGTATCAGCAACCTCTCTGGGCATCCGGTTCCAGTGTTTGACTGCCTTCACAGTAAAAAACCAAAATTTCCCGTATCTGATTTTGTGCACATTGCCACTTGTCCTGCCACTGGGAATAACTCAGAAGAGCCTGACTTCTTCCTCTTTACTCCCCCCATCAGATGTTTATATACATGGAAGAGATCCCCACTGAGCTTTCTGTCCCTCAGGTGACTGTCCCAGCTCTCTCAGCCTCTCCCTATAGGTTAGAGGTGTCTTCAAGTTGCAGTGCACCTGTGATGCAGATACTGTATCCCTATGATACAGATTATGAACTGCTTCTTTTCAAGGCCTTTACAAATGTTGCATAACATTAAGTGTGAGGAGGTAATATAAAAATACTTTTTAAATGTAGTCAGCTTGTATCTCAAGCTTTTAAGTTTTGCAAATTTTGTTAAATCCATTTTAGATTATATTAAAAAACAAACAAACAAAAAACCCCAACAAACACATAAAAACACACAAAACCCCCAAACAAACATAAATAAATAAACAAAACACAAATAAAATAAATACATAAGGAAAAAAAAACCAAACAAAACAAAACCAAAAAAACAACAACCCAAAACCAACCAGCCAAACAACACAACAGAATCATAGAATCATTTAGTTTGAAAGAGACTTTTAAGATCATCAAGTCCAACCATTCACTCAACACTGCCAGGTCAACACTTAATTATTTCCTTAAGCATCACATGTACATCTTTTAAATACATATAGGCATGGTGACTCAACTGCTTCCCTGGGCAGTCTGTTCCAGTGCTTGACAACCCTTTTCTTGAAAAAGGTTCCCTAATATTTGGCCTAAACCTCCCCTGGCTCAGCTTGAGGCAATTTCTCCTGGTCCTATCACTTGTTTTTTGGGAGAAGAAATTTAGTATTAAAGAAAATAATCCTGCCTGCCAAGCTCATGCCTGCCCTCCCACTTATTCTACACCTCTTAGATTGGTATTACTGAAAAATTTACTTTGAAGACTAAGGTCTTAATTTTTCAGGTATACCTTTGTTGGGGTACTTCTGTTTTTTAGAATATTCTACCTTGGATGTGGGAGAAATTATGAAATTAAGAATCCACTGAATATGTAATTTTCAGTTTGGGAAGCATGTTTTTTAAAATTCACAAGCTCTTGAAATACTTTTTATTTATGTTTATTGCTGCCAAAAAAAAAGAAACATTTTCAGATTGAGGAGGTTTTGTTAGGTGGTATTAAGATTTGATGAGTCTAATCATCCTGTTCTATATTATTTTTTCCCACATCTATCTCTGTATTTATGAGATCAATACATGATTAAGATTCCCAAATATTTTTCTCTACAGTTAAAATAGCTTAATATTTTGCGAAGCAGTGAATTTTAAACTTCGCCATTATTTTCATTCATACTTAGAAGCTCTACTGAATTTAGTTAGAATAACTTAAATAGAATGAAATATCTGTATCATATTTTTCCTGATGGAACATGTTTTATAGCTGAAGTCCTTTAAAGTTCATTCCTTTCACTTACAGAAAATCCTTTTTGCCAAAACCAGACTCTAATTGATTAAAGTTAGATAGCTTGATTATTATTATTATTTTTAATTTAGTTATCTTTTAATCTTGATTTTCTGTGATAAGCTCCTAAACCGTGATTAGAAAATGTACATATGGATTCAATATTGATTAAATATTCCTTAAAATATCTGAATAAGGTTGGGCTTGTAAATCTGTATTTAAATAACTTGCATCTTTATCCCTTCTCTTATGTTGTGAGAGAACAGAGGTCTCAATATAACCTACCTGGAAATACCAATAAAACTCATATTGTTTATAAGTTTATTTCTAAATCACAGTTTGCTTGCATTTGGGGCAGGGGGCAGTAGCAAATAACTTCTGTTTGAGGTAAGTCTTTTGAATAAAGTAACAAGCAGACTTTAAGTAATGTCCTCTTTTATAGTTGTGTACTGTCTCTGCTCAAATATTAATACCTTATCTATTTTACTGTTTCTGCTGTAAATGTAATAGAAAAGAATATTTAACGGGATTTTCTGATTGTGCTTCAGTATTTGTGCCATTGTTGCACAATCCAAAACTGGATTGTGTTGGTTCTCTTGCATCATGCATTTCACCCCTATAACATCTGTTATGCCCTAGAAGGCAGTCTGAACTTTGTGTGACTTCTAGCTCTTCTCATCAGGGAAAATGACACTTCAGCACATGTAGGAAGTTAATTCATGATGACACAAAGACAGTTTTGTCTACCTAAAAATAAAACACTCTGTATTCTGTAAGACAGAAACTCAGCAAGCAATACATAGTGATTCAAATAAAACCTTAGAACAGAAACTGTGTTTCCTGATAGATAAAAATTCATAGAATCATAGAATGGTTTGGGCCAGAAAGGACCTCTAAAGGCCATCTAGTCTGACCCCCCTGCAGTAAGCAGGGACATCCTCAACTAGATCAGGTTACTCAGAGTCTTGCTGAGCCTCACCTAGAATATCTCCAGGGATGGGGCCTCAACTACCTCCCTGGGCAACCTGTTCCAGTGCTCCACCACCACCCTAGTAAAGAACTTGTTTCTAACATCCAATCTATATCTACTCTTCTCTAGTTTAAAACCATTGCCCCTCATCCTGTCACTACAGGCCTTTGCAAACAGTCCCTTTTCTGCCTTCTTGTGGGCCCCCTTCAGGTACTGGAAGGTCACTATCGGGTCTCCCCAGACCCTTCTCTTCTTCACTCTGAACAACCCCAGATTCCTCAGCCTGTCTTTGTAGGAGAGGTGTTCCAGCCCCTGATCATTTTTGTAGCTTTCTGCTGGACCCGCTCCATCAGGTCCATGTGGATCCTGTGCTGAGGGCTCCAGAGCTGGATGCAGTATTCCAGGTGAGGTCTGACCAGAGCAGAGTAGAGCAATAGAATCACCTGTCTTAATCTGCTGGCCAAATTTCTATTGATGCAGCCCAGGATGCGATTGACCTTCTGGGCTGCAAGCATGCACTGGCTGCTGATGTTCAGCTTCTATCAGAACCCCCAAGTCCTTTTCTGCAGGGCTGCTCTCTATCACCTCCTCCCCCAGTCTGTATTGATAGTGGGGATTGTTCTGTAACTTGGGAGGTATTCAGAGAGAGGTTGCCAGTGCAGACTGAGGAAAAAAAAAAAAAAAGCTGTTGGGAACATCAGCCTTCGCCTCAGCTGTTGTTACTAGGTCACCATTCTTGCTTTTTAGGGGGGGTATGTTTTCTTTAACCTTCCTTTTTTCATTGATGTACCTGTATCATTAATACAGGTAATTAATGATAATGTGATGAAATGGAAAGTTCAGTTATAATGAACTATTTAATTAATAGTGAAACTTAATGTCAAGCAATTAAAAATGTAACTAACATCTCTCAGTACTGTCATAACCTGAAGAAGTGATGTTTATAGTGGGCAGGCTACTACTAAACTATAAAGCTGAAAAACAGCCAGCCTCCATAGAGTTTAAATTTTTGTTTATTGGCTTTGCAGATGCAGTTTATCTTTCGGGTATTTCTACAAAACAAACTGCAGGCAAGCATTCAAGGCTTGAATGGAAGACAGGCTATCATTAGGCTAGTTCATATATCTGTGTAAGAAAAAAAACCAAACCCAAACAAACCAGCCATAGTGCTCACAGAATATTGGAAAATATAAAACTTTATATAGTTTATTAAATTTCTAAAACTAATTAAGAAAATATCTAGAAGCACATTTAAATGATAAGATCTTGAGTGAGTTACATTTGATTAGGCCATTTGGATTAAATTCTCACTGTATGTTCACACACATATGGGGAAAAAAAAAAAATATATATATTCTTCAGCATTTTTTTTATTCCCAAAGGATTACAAATGTATTAGGTGTTCTTACACACTACAAGTCTTACAGACTTTAAAAGCTCAACAAGACCATCATCTCCTTTTCAGCATGTATGCCAATAATAAGTTTTCTTTCCCATAGATATAAAAGTGATATTTATCACTTAGCTATAAAAGAGATGTGACAGTATGTGGTAAAATCCTATTTTTCTAACATTTTCTTGTGGGTTTGCTGTTTAGTGATGATAATTTTAGTAATAGTGTGATAAACTTTAATGGTCATCTTTTGTGTAACATCTGACTGCATGCTGTTCCTTCAGAGCTCTACAGTGTTGGAATCTTCTTCATTGTCTAAATAAAAAAAAATAGTACTTTAGATGACTTAAAATACCTTTGAACATTATTTTCATTTGGTGATTTTGCCCTGCAAGTGGAAACATCTTAACAGACTTTAATTCAGCTCTGTTTTGTACTGTTGTTTTAGTGGAATTTTTTAGAGCAGATGTGTTGTTCTTGATTCAGTACTCATGGAAAGAGCTCAAATCAGACTTTATCTTAGAGAACTTTAACATTATGGTTTGTATAATGGTTTTGTATTTCTGACTTTGCTGAATGAACAGTTGAAATAAGTTAACTGATTGAGATTTCAGTTTTGTGGGTTTGGTTGCTTTTGGTTTTGTTTTTTTTTTATTTAAATAATTTGCCTTAAATGAAAATATTGTTTAACTCTCTGATGCTTAACAAGTTCATTGTATAATTAATAGTTTCTGTTTCCTTATTTTGGCTTAGGAGTCCAAATGGATGCAAAGTATAGTATTTAAAAAAAAAAATATAAAGCACTCTTTCGAAGTATACGAAAACCAGAAAATAATAGAAATTTGAGAGAATCCATTTCTGACAGGATTGTGTTAGTGTAATTTTCATTCAGGCCCATTCACTTTTATCTGGGAATCAGTGGCTTTAAACAGAATATCCCCAGAAGCCGTCATAATAAGGAGAAAAAAGATTATCTGGGTGAATGTTTGTTTTGGGATTGAACTTGATACCACTTAAAAATTTAGTAATTTCTTCATTTTCAAGAATAATGAAGCCAAGTTTTTAAAGCATATTAAGTATTAAATACTAGTGTAATCATTTACTGGGGTTATGTGGTTCTGCTTTCAGTAAGTTTGCTTACTCTATGACATCAAAGCATACCAGTAGCCTACGGTATATCTATGGTCAGAGAACTATGCTAATCAGAATTAGGACCTTCACAAAAAATACCGTGCTCCCAGCTATATCTTGCATTTTACTTGTTTTTCTTAAACACCACTGCCAAAGCTATCCAAACACCAGAGTTTCTGTAGTTATCACTTGTCTCCATAGTTCCATGTTGATTCCAAGCTATGCCTTCTTCTGTCTCCATAGCTGGGCCCTTTCCTTTTTACTGCCTTCACATTACCCTCTCCCTTTCATTGGGTTTGTGGCCCAACATATTTAAAAAGACCCCTCCATAGCAAAGTGCTGTCTCATTGCTCAAAAGTATTGATGTAGCAGAAAAATGTTCAACTATATTGTACCAAATTTACATTGTGGAAACTGCAGTATACTACGGTATGTTTTGGTTGACACACTTTTCAATACAAACAAAAGGAGGCTTTTCAGTTTTTTGGAGTGTTTGGATGGTTTTTCAAGAAATTAAATTATCGAGAAGGTCCTGGATGGAATTACTAGTTGGAGCAGAGAACTTTTTTCAGATTTTGTTCAAATATTGTCTCCTTTTTTTTTCTAGTATCTTATAAATCTTATATATATGTTTGAAATATACATTTGTATAGTACATACATTTAATGTGTTTTACTACACTGCTAAGTGACAAGAGAAGTTCATATGTGAGTAACTTACTGTTAAACTTTTTCAAAGCTCTCACTGATAACATCTCACTTCCATTGCATTAGATTAATAATCTGTGTAGACAGAGCTATCACAAGTTTATGATGCTGATTCTGAAATATGAAGGATACTACGGAAAATGGAACTGAAATCAATTATTCTACTAAATATTAGGTCTTATGAATAAAAACATCTGTCTTCACATTTAACAGAACAAAATGACCTCTTATTACTATCCTTATTTATCTTCTTAAGTGATTTTTAAACTCATTGAGCAATAATACAACAGAATCCTCTTAGTGGAGTACAACTGATAATAATTCTTTTATAATCACTATGAACAAAAGGGAAGTGTTTGGGTGTATCACCTTGTGCTAAAAGTACTTCTTTTTTTTTTTGCTATAAAATTGTATATGTACTGAACATTGAGTGAAGCCCTGACTGACTTCACTTTTTCCTAAAACATCTATAGAACAATAGTATTACACTCCAGTGTTCTACCTGAAGAAGTCTTCTAGATCTTGCTTTTCTTATATTTTTTATTTTTTATAGCTAGTTAGGCTATATCCTTGGAACCAGGGGAAGAGACAGTATTTTGTCATGTCTGTCAAGAAGCTACTACTCATTTCTGGACTTAGTTTAACATAGATAGACAGAGCCTCAACTGAATTGAATTATTGGAATGTCTCCTGATAAAATAAGCATTCACCTGTATATTCAAAGACCTTTAGACCTGTCTGGTACAAACAACTCTCTTTTATATTAATAACTTTAATTAATTGGCTGTTAGTGTACAGCGATAACTTGAATTTTGTGTACATTGCATGCCATCTCCATCAGAGCTTATAATAACCTAAAGCATCTATGTAGTTCTTGAAATAAATGTGGAAGTAATTTGAAACTTTCTGGATGTGTTGTCTCTTCAAACATTTTACTTTCAGCAAGTGATGAGTGAGCCTTCTCCTACCTTAGTACTGGACTATTTGCCTACTACATAACAGATTGCTAGATTAATCACTTGGGCAATATTTTTCTTTCTAGTTTGCATAAAGCAATATTTTTCTATTTACATGAAGCAGAGCTAGGAAAATGATGAGGCTGGAAATACTGGACAGATGGTATTTTATTTTTCTATTTTGTAAATATTAAACTACCATATGTAGAAAATATGATTTCCTGATGGTTTCAGAGATGTAGTTAGCATGTCTCTGCAGTTTATAATTACATTTATGCTAAGAATGTCAAATGGAGTTCAAACATTTGCCATAACTGTGTTACAGTCTCAAATATCTATCTCACTGATGAAGGAAATATATTCTTTAACTTTGCTTTTCACAGAGGTGATGAGAGCATCATGCAGTACCATACATTCTACCTGACATTTATTTCTTAATCTGTTGCATACACATACTTCAAGATTAGTTATACCAGTTATTGGAACTAAGCAATGGAATTGTCCTTGAAGCAATACTGCAGAAACACTAGCATATGTATTTCTGAAGCAACTCTGTAAGACTACAAACTCTATTAAAAAAAAAAAATATAGTACCAGACATGTGGTAGCAAAGGACCTAAAAAGTAAGTTTGTGGTTTGAAGTAAGTGCCTGGGCTGTAATCTCTTGAAATTCTCCAACCTCTGAATTTATTAATGCCTTGGTTTCCAGCCAGCAGTTACATGACTTGAGGTTAAAGTGATGCTTATCCTGACAGGTAACTAAAGAAGTGAGGCTTTGAGTAGCCTCCTGGATGATTTATTACAACAAAAATATACCAGCTGTGTGAAACTCAGTTTCCTAGGCTTAAGCTTGTCCTTTGCTTCTGGCACAATGGATGAAAGACCATATATGAGAATGAGCACATTAGTCTCTTTCTATGTCAGTGCTTTGTGAGTGTCCTAAAGGAGCCTTCACCATGTTCCTTGCTATTGCAATGCGAGTGGCACTAGTGCCTACTCTGGTAGTAGATTAAATTCCTTTTTGTTTGTATTTCCATTGCTCCTTCTGCCCGAGTTATTTTGTCTCTTACATTGTGGGTTACCCACAGGCCACAGCTATTTTGGGGATGTACTTGCCCGAGCATGGGCTTATGCATGGGCTACAGTCCCTGCAAGAACATTACCAACTGTGCGATGGAGCACCTTCTGTTGCTCTGGCCTTCTTGTTTCTCTGTCTTGGTGTTCTAAGTGGTGCCAGACTCCTCCTACTGTCTCAGCTGTGTCCTGCAGTGGGTCTGTTGTGGAGTCAGCTAGAACCCCTGTGTCATAGGACAACCCCTGTGTCATAGGACAACCCCTGACCTCCCTCCCACAGAAGTCACCCCTACAACCCCCCAGCTAACAAAACCTTCCTTTTTATACTTGATACACTTAAGTACGAGAGTATTGTGGGAGGCAGTGTCAAAAGCCCTGGTAAAGTCAAGGTAATTACTACCCGCTGGTTGTCCCTTATCCAAAAAATCTTATCCTAGAAGGCCATGGGTTTGGCCAGGCATGTTTTACTCTTGATCAGTCTATGCTGAGTGTTCTCAGTCACCTAATTCTCATAAGTTTTTGCTTTTATGTCTGTGTATATTTCTATTACTTTTTTTTTTCTTGATCTTTTTTTTCCTCAGTTTTAGGGTGCAAGACTCTTATCCTTTGTGCAATATCTTTTATTTTTATTTTCTTCACCTCTCTATACACTTCAGTTCAAAAGATGCAGCACTTAGCCAAAGCTTCAGATTTGTTGAACAGGTTGTGTAGTATAGAATGTGAAAATACAAAACCTAAAAATACAGAATTTAAACTGATAAATGCCAAAATGTATTCACAACTTACTTTATATTTTTCAGCTCTACTTCAAGTTACAATTTCACTTAGCAAAGTTGAGCTTAGTGTGGGTGAATCCAAGTTCTTCACATGCACAGGTACGTATTCGTTTTACTTGTAGGTATGTATTTTTTGTTAGATTTTGAAACTTCTGCATACTTTGATACTGAATTAATTGATTCACAATATTAACTGAAATCAGCATATTTTCGTATATTCATACTGGGTTGTGATAAATAGTAGATCTTCACTGAATTCGTATTTCCAGTCTAGAAGCTATTCTTTTCAGACTCTGAATCACTCAGTCTGAATTGTCTGTATCAATATGGATAGTTTATATCTCTTAGGATGCTTATTTAGTTAAAATATTTTCACTTGTCTGAACTAAGGAGTTAAATAAGCTTCTAGGCTAAGTTTTAATATCTTCTGAGACACCCAAAGAGCCTTTTCTGGTGAGACACATACCAGTCTGTAGGAGAGGAGTTTGCATTTGCAGCTGCCTGATGCGGATCCTTGATGTTCCTGAGTTGCTGTTCTCCATTGACAATGACACATGGCCTGGCTACACTGACAACTCAACTGACTGATGACTTGACCTGTTGATCCAGTGACTGATGAATGGCCTGTTTCTTTCCTTGAAGACTTTATAACTTTCTGTGTTTGGGGTTTTTTTTTTTCCCCTCTTGAATCTATAAGCTACTAGGTATCCTGTCTCAACAATCATACATGTACTTGCAGTTTTGCCTTGCTTGTCTGTCTACAGACTTTCTCACAACTCTCACAATTTAGCAGTTCCCTAACACTGCATAGACATGGTGCACTGGGAGGCACGTACATTGCATAATGGCTATCTCAGTATCTAACATTGGATCATTTTTCTGGTTTTGTTTGTAGCCATTGGTGAGCCTGACAACATAGACTGGTACAATCCACAAGGAGAGAAGATTGTTTCTAGTCAAAGAGTGGTTGTTCAGAAAGAAGGTGTCCGATCACGTCTAACCATTTATAATGCAGATATAGAAGATGCTGGTATATATCGGTGTCAAGCAACAGATGCTAAAGGACAAACTCAAGAAGCTACTGTTGTTTTGGAAATCTATCGTAAGTAACATATTATCAAAGGTGTTTTAAAGGCCACTGCTATTGAGAAAGTAAAGCCTGTCAAAACATCTTCTGAGCTCTGAGCCTTATCTTCTTAATAATAATTCAATCTCTTGCAGTTTAGTCAATAGATATTATGATGATATTAAATGAAATAAATGATCATGTAGTAATATTGTAGATCACTTTTCCTTTGTATCTTAGAATGTTGTCCTATGAGGGTGCACTGTATGTCCCTATGGAAAAGAGGAAATATAAGAAAAAAATTAAGTTAAATAACTTGCATTTTACTATATTCTTTAGATTGATCAAAGATACCTAGAAGCAATACATCAAACAAGTACACAGTGAAGATCTTTGTTAGTGAAAGGGTGGGACATATTCCATCAGCTTTTAGAGTTATCCGCAAATTTCATTGGAGAATAGATTTGTCATGTTCATAAAAAATTGTTTGTGAATGACCCGAGAGATCAGGAATTGCAGTGAGACAGAAAAGAGAGAGCAGAAAGATAAAGCACTGCTTCTGAAAGGTACAGATAATTCAGAGAGGAAAAGACATAGAATTAAAAAAAAAAATCTATTGATAAAACAACTGTTAAAGCAGTGATAGCAGTTACAAGCGGTTGCATGATGGCTTGAAAGCTGGCAGTTCAAAGGCTTTCAAGTTTTGTGGTAGTCAAGGTATGCTTAAAACTCTGTTAGCAGACTGCTGAGCAAGGTTGAAATCTTTTGAAGTGTTTGCATGTGGTAGTTTTAATAATTCTGAGGTTAGATAAACTCAAAGATCTATGCAAGAAATGTGAATGTTTGTGAGAACTGACATATAAAAGTTTCATTATTCATGTATGTGAAGTACTGTAAGGAAAATCAGGATAAAGTATACTCCTTCTGCTGTTGAACTGTATGGATTATTTGAGCCTGCACATGTATCAATACAAAAAGATGGAGGTGGAGTTGCATTTCCAATTTATAATCTCCCAAGTGTCCTCTGATGTGTTTTTGGCAGTCTTTGACCCTAGAGAACATAGGTTGGTTTGTTTCTTCTGTCTGCGAGATATTCTTTCAGCATTTTTGATCCGTCATTTGGTTTCTGCATTAAGTCTTGTGTGAGATCATGGGTTAATGACATCTCAGATTTTGAACACTAATATCTGATAATGCTGAACTTATTCAACCCCCTAATAAAATTAAATATCAAGTTTTATTATTTGGGGTTTTAGAAACCAAAAGCCTCATCAGGACAAAAAAAAAAAAAAAAAAGAAAAGCTTGTTATTTTCTTTAAAAAGTGTTACACATTCTTAAAACTTAATAATATTAAGCTTTTCCATATAGTTTTCTACTGGCTTTTAAGATTTTATTTTACTCATCCGATGTTTTTCACAGTAAGTGAAGCTAAAGTTCTACCTTTTTAATGAGGCTTTTACAAATAATTTTGGTGGTTTTGATGGTATAAAACCACAAGGTTTTAGTTTAATAACAAGATCATGAGGAATAAAAGAGATGAGAGAGTCAATAGTCTATTAACTTGAATATATAAACCTCTAAAAAACAGATTTCAAAACTGGGCTCTGGAACATTGAAAAGAATGAAAAATGACAATGTCAGTAAGTTTGCTGATGACGTGAAACTGGGAGGAGTGGTTGACACACTAGAAGGCTGTGCTGCCATTCAGAGAGACCTGGACAGGCTGGAGGACTGAACGGGGAGAAATCTTATGAAATTCAACAAGGGCAAGTGTAGAGTTTTGCACCTGGGAAAGAACAACCCCAAGTGCCAGTATAGGTTGGGGACTGACCTGTTGGAGAGCAGTGTAGGGGAAAGGGACCTGGGGATTCTGGTGGACAGCAGGATGACCATGAGCCAGCAGTGTGCCCTTGTGGCCAAGAAGGCCAATGGCATCGTGGGGTGTATTAGAAGGGAGGTGGCTAGTAGGTTGAGAGAGGTCCTCCTCCCCCTCTACTCTGCCCTGGCGAGGCCACATCTGGAATATTGTGTTCAGTTCTGGGCCCCTCAGTTCAAGAAGGAACTGCTTGAAAGAGTCCAGTGCAGAGCCACAAAGATGATCAAGGGAGTGGAGCATCTCCCTTATGAGGAAAAGCTGAGGGACCTGGATCTCTTTATCTTGGAGAAGAGGAGACTGAGGGGTGACCTCATTACTGTTTTTGAATATATAAAGGGTGAGTGTCAGGAGGACGGAGCCAGGCTCTTTTCAGTGATGTCCAGTGATAGGACAAGGGGCAGTGGATGTAAACTGGAACACAGGAGATTCCACAAAAACTTTAGGAAAAACTTCATGGTGAGGGTGACAGAGCAGTAGAACAGGCTGCGCAGAGAAGTTGTGGAGTCTCCTTCTCTGGAGACATTCAAAACCTGCCTGGACGTGTTCCTTTGTGACCTAGGTGATCCTGCTCTGGCAGGGGGGTTGGACTAGATGATCTTTTGAGGTCACTTCCAACGCTAACATTCTGTGATTCTGTGATATATTTATAAAACATGCTCAATTTATATAAATACAAAGATTTTCATGATGCAAAATGATTGTAAAATCATTTCTACAGACGGAGTGGAAGTTATGTGTCCAAGACCATTTCAGTCTTATGTGGGAAAACTGTATTATGGAAATCATTCTGTATTATCACAATAAGAAGTCTTAATTGTCATCTTTATCTGATTTGGTGTTAACATACAATGTTAATGCTAAGTGAACTGGAAGACACTTACTATATTCTGTTTTCTTCCTTTTCAGAAAAACTCACTTTCCGAGATGTAGTATCTCCACAAGAGTTCAGGCAGGGAGAAGATGCAGAAGTTGTTTGCCGTGTTACTAGTTCACCTGCTCCCATTGTCAGCTGGTTGTATCAGAATGAGGAAGTCACAGCTATTGCTGACAGTTAGTATTTTGGTAACTCTTTAAGTTATACATTCTAATTAATATTAAAATGTTGCTGTAAAGGAAGACTAATCACATTATAGTGGAGGATTTTGATTAGCCCATCAGCTTAAGTAGAAGTTAACCAGTTTCTGTTGTCTGTAGCGAATCCATATGCAATGGTTTCCTTTATGTATCCTTTTTTTCCAACTGTGACTTTTATCTAGATGGAACATGAGAGTCCAAATGCTAAAAATATTGCTGGGGGTTCCTTCACAGGAACTGTTTCCGGGCTGCCATGTATGTAGGAGTTGAATAAATTTTTAAAACATGCACAAATAAACTTCACTGTACGCACAAAGCCATGACACTGACCAAAGACTGTGTTGACTGTGGTATACTCACGCAGTAGCTCAGAGAATTCTGGGTGGTTAGGCTTTCTGCGCTATTGTAACAGCTTACTTTTATGAGTGTAAGTTACCCTCTCAGTTATATAGATGATCTGCTTTGGCTAGATTCCCTAACAGCTAGACATACAAAGTTAAGAGAAGATGCATCTCAGCTTCCCGAAATGATACAGTTTCTAAGCCTATAGAGAGAGACAATTAATTAGCCATACAAAATTTGTTTGATTTAGCCCCTCAAAAACTGTGAACCATTTTTTCATTACTGTCTCAGTTGTTGTCTTTGCCTTTATGGAAAACAGGACATTCCACATTTTATGGGAATGGAACTGACATTGTTGATTAAACAGCTTATCCACTTTCTCATCAGTCTTTATCTCTGCATGTACTGAAACCCAAGGTTGTAGTGTATGTTAATAAAATTCTTGTTCTCTAGAAAAGAAATATTATTTTTGTTTCAAAAAGAAAATTAATAGTTATGTGGAGCAGTTGTTGGGGGGAAAAAAGAGTTTATTTGAAGTTTCTGTACTTCGTCTTAGACTCATCTCTATTAAGAAAAAGTTTTGTTAAATTTCATCCTTATTTAGTATATCCTATTCCTTCTCTCATGTAGACACAGAGACTAAGAGGAAATAGAAAACTTCTACCTTTAGAAAAAACAGGTTGAAATTTTGATATATATCATTAAATAGTGAATGAATGTAGGTGAGACATAGAAGAGTTCAAAAGTTAAACTGAACTCTGAAAACAAAACAAGATTTGGCAACTTGGCAAAAACTTTTTTTCAAGGATGGAGCTCAGGGCTTGAAAAAGCAAAGCTGCCTGAAAGATCTCAGAATTTTTTATTATTGCCATTTTATTTGTTTTTCCAATCAAGCTGGCTGCTATAGTATTAGCAAAGGAAACAAAGCAGTTTAAAAAGACAAGTGTAAACTTGTCTTTTAAACCATTTTCTTTTACAATACTTAAAATGTAGAAAGGTACCATGATATAAACCATTCTTAATTTAAAGAGAATACTTATGTTCTGATCTAGAGTTGTATCCAAATAAGATGCCAGTCATGCTTGGGAGGAAGTGATGTATTTAATGTAAAAATAGAACTTTTGTGAATTTTGGCTATTTTTATATTTTTTTAATGCAGGCAGAAAAGGGTATACCCAAAGTCTTACAGTTAAGATATTTTTTTTGATGCCGTGTGAAATAAAAAGACTCAGTTTAGTATTGCATTTCCAGCTTCAAAATCTCCAATGAAGGATCAGTACCTGTAACCTATTTGCATAATTTAAAATTAAACAGCATCAAATTTGTCTGTCATATTTTATGTGGTGCCCATTAAAAAAGAAGTAACTAATTATTCTTGTTGAGCTTTAGTTCATAGTAAGCTAAAATACTGCATTGTGTATTGCAGTTTATTTTGGGGGCATGAGAAAGCAGGTTCTTTTAAGCATTCTAGTACTGACATAATAGGAGGTCATAAGCTAATATATTTGCTTTAATTTCATGGCTTTTCTGCTATATTCTTGACCATTTTTCTGTTTCATATGTGACAACTAGTGGGATTTTTGTAGCACAAACTTGTGACTATTTCAGTTTTGGAAATTCTTGACAGTTACCAGTGTCTGTATTTGTATGTTGCATTTAAGGAGAAGACTGATTTCTTCTCCCAGAAGGCCCGTGCACAAAATTAGAAGTGGATTTAAAAACTCTTCTTGTGTAGTAGGCCTATAGCTGAAATTACTTTCTGTTATGTTCCCAAAACCTTATCTTCTCCATTGCTAGATCATCCTAACATTTTTATTCTCTTTTGAGTTCTGCAAACAAAATTGTAAGAAACTGTGGGAGTAGCTGTCTGACATCATTTGATAAAAAAAAAAAAAAAAAAACCACAAAACCAAATACAAGAAAGCTAGGTGAATAATGACCTCCAAATGTCTTTTTGGTTTTATATTTTTTAAGGTTTAACAGGGCAATATATAAAGAATTGTTTACTGTGAATTTTCTAAGGTTTTCTCTATTGCTGTTGAGAGCTGAATTGTCATGAATCATGTATGAGAGTCAGAGAGACTTTGCTAGCTATAAAAGTGAATGGGATTGTTTTCATTGATCGGATCTTTTCTGGAGTCATAGTGACCTGCTCTGTTTTTACACAGTTCTGGGATTTCAAATGCATTCTACATTGCTTAAAGCAAATATAGCAATTTTATGTACAGACATTAGTATATTTGTTCGTAGTTGGAGTTGACCTTAGAAGAACATTAGCTACACCGTTACTACAAGTATGCTACATAGATATTACCAAAGATCTGTATAAATATGCGTGTTCTGTTCTGTCATGCTCAAATCATTAAGGTATGTCAGAATTCCACTATCAGATTAGCAGTTTTCTATAAACATAGCATAGGTGTGGTATGTAACTATAATGCATGTAGAAAATTTTATCTTGTATGAAGCTGGATAGGAAATACTGGGGACTGGTACCTCCTTCATGTTTACCCTATGCTTTGGTTCACATGCCATTTTTTAAGTTTCCTTATAATATAACATGTATTAATTTTGTCTGTATGTAGACAGTGTTATTGGTGGAGAAAATGCCAAAATATTTTTCTTCTGTTACACCTAGTTTACTCATGAGGATATCTTGTCCAGTATCATATATATTATTTTTAATGAAAGTTGAAAAGATAGACAGCCGACACTTACTGGTTTTACTTCCTGTTAATAAATGAACCCTATTTTTTTTTCAAAAGAAATATACTCCGGTCCTCTCATTCATCTCCGCATCAAATATTTATGTTATCAACAACAACAAAAGGTTACCAATGTTTAAGGAGAGGCTATCTCTCACCTTTTCCAAATGTTTTGAAACACAGCTCTCTGACACTTGTGCAGAGATGGGAAAGAACAAGATGATATAATTTGTATGTGGTAGTGTGTGAAATGGCACTAATGTTCAAGCATGACTCTAATAAACTAGACATAACTAGCATAAATATGTTGGGGACATCAATGTCCTTCAAGACTCTACCAGGTGAATCAAAATTAGATTTTCTTTTTTAATTTCTCTTATCATTTTCTGATAGCGTTCTTGGTAATGTATCAGAACTCAGATGTCATAAAAAGCTGTTTTATTTGTAAATATGTGTGTACATATGTTCTGTGCATAGACTCTTAGTGTTGTTTATCCCTGGTTTGGAATATCAGTGTTGTATTGTGTGTAATCTAGCATGCTTTAAAAATCTAGCAGAATCAAAAAGGAAAGAAAAATGAAAAATTACAGTTGCTAGTTGAAATTGAAAGCTAGTAAATCTCATTATCCTCTGATACTGAAAGGATGACTCTGGTTTAAATAGGACAAGAAAGATAGATGAATAGAAGTACGTAGGTTCTTCAAAAAACATATGTGGTGAACTGCAGGAAGTAATTCTCCTCTAAAGAGTCCATTAATATTGACTACTTACGGTGGATTGACCTTGGCCAACTTCCAGGTATCAACCCAGCCACTTTCTCATCCTCTTCAAGAGGTGTGGTGGGTTGACCCTGTCTGAACACCAGGTGCTCACCAAAGCTTCTCTGGCTCTCCCCTCCTCAGCTGTACAGGGGAGAGAAAATACAACAAAGTCTCTTGTGTCAAGATAAGGACAGGGGAAGATCACTCAGCAACTACTGTCATGGGCAAAACAGACTTGACTTGGGGAAATTAGTTTCATTTATTACCAATCAAATCAGAGTGGGATAAAGAGCAATAAAAACTAAATCTTAAAACACCTTCCCCATACCCCTCCATCCTTCCCAAACATAACTTTCCTCCTGAGTTCTCTACCTCCTCCTAAGTGGCACAGGGGGATGAGGAATGGGGGTTGCAGTCAGTTGATCACATGTGTTCTCTGCTGCTCCTTCCTCATCAGTCCTCCCCTGGACTCTTCACACTCTTCCCCTGCCCCAGCATGGAGTCCCTCCCATGGGAGACAGTCCTACACAAACTTCTTCAATGGAGTCCTTCCCACAGGCTGCCATTCTTCACAAACTGCCCCAGCATTGGTCCCTTCAGTGGGGTTCAGTTCTTCAGGAATAGACTGCTTTAGTGTGGGGTCTCTCCCACAGGGTCATAAGTCCTGCCAGGAAACCTGTTCCAGCATGGGCTTCTCTCTCTTCCGTGGGTCCTCAGGTCCTGCCTGAAGCCTATTCCACCACAGGCTTCCCACAGGGTCACAGCCTTCTTCAAATACCCACTTGCTCTGCTGTGGTGTCTTTCATGGGCTGTAGGTGGATATCTGCTCCACTGTTAACCTCCAGTAGGAAGATATGGGTGGCAAATCCAGACTGAATTTTAGGAAAAAAGCAGTGTATTTTAGAGTGGGGAAAAAAACGCCAAATTTCTCAGCTGACATTGTACTTTTAAATTGACAAGTGTTTTGTCAATGAGCATTCTGATTGTACAGAAAAGTACATAATACACAATTCATTTAAGTTAGTGTTCCTCATGGTGTCTTGATTTACTAACACCATTTAATCTCTTACTTGCCTTTCTAGATCGATTTGCAATATTAGCAAACAATAATCTCCAAATTCTTAACATCAATAAAAGCGACGAAGGAGTATACAGATGTGAAGGAAGAGTGGAAGCCAGAGGAGAAATTGACTTTCGGGACTTAATAGTTATTGTGAATGGTAAGGAGTAAAAGTTATTGAATTGACTTCTTGCTTTATTTGATTATTATAGCCTGTTTTAAATTATATCAGCTTCTGAAACATCGTGATTAAACTGGTTAATATAGTTGTCAGGTCTGTTTAGTGTTCCTTTCATATAAATGTAATTGCTTAATATTTTTAACAAAATCTGTGTGGATAGAATTCATTGCTTTTCACTGTATCAGGGTAAATAAATATGTAAATGATGGATTATTGTTTTTAGTTATTCACAGAATATTGACAATCACTGCAAGACTTGAATTTCAGATGGTGATATATAGTAGTTCAGTTCGCTCTGTATTTTTCAGTATTTTCTCATTTAATTTTTAAAAAGCTCTTGATTTTTCAGTTATTCACCTTCACTACATTATAACGTATTTCTTTAACTCTCCAGATTCATAGATACTTTTTCCTAAGATTAACATTATTTTATGATGAGTAAAAATATAACAAGTTATGTCAAAAGTGGTATTATACATTTTGTTAGTTTATAATAAAACTCTAAGAAGAAATATGAACAGATTAAGAAAAGATGGAACATTTAACTCAACCTCTTTCTTAAATTCAGGGCTGACTTGTTGAAAAAAAAAAAATCTCTTCTTACTGTCTGAAAGGACATAGTTCATAAAGGGCATTTTTTATGTATGCATTCTGTTTAATGTCATCTAAGTTGAATTCTCAGTTAATTTTAGGACAAAGCGCAGATTCTGGCACAGGTATTATTTAATTCACATAGTCAAGAAGCAGTCTTTGAAGCAGAATTCTTTAGACTATTGTAGACTGTATACAAACAGTGCAAGGAAATCAGCGATTACCTTATTATTTTGTTAGAATATAATAGTGCATGCACTGTGTAGCTTCCCCCCCCCAGTTGCTTTCCTCTCTGTGCATTGTGGTGCTGCATTACATCAACTCCCGGTTACGTACAATTCCAACAGTGCATCTGAGAGCATTTAAAATGCTGAATGAGTTTTCATCTGTTGCTATTTACATACATGGTTATGAACCTACATTCTGAACACTTTTCACTTCGTTCTGATATTTTTATGCAGTTGTGCTGAGAGAGAGCCTACATTTAACCTAAACCATCAGATTGCAAGCTATGGTCTGACTTCACATGATTTATTGGTAGATTATACCCACAAATTTGGTTTTTCATACATTTATTATGATTCTAGACAAGAATGCTAACATCCACGTACCTCTAGACTTCAGTTCATAATGTTAAGAGGGAGAAGGAGTTGCAAGCCAAGCGATTCAGACATGGTTGCCCGTGTAGAATGGTATCAATTAAGAGCTGTTTTCTGCTTATTTACAGGAATAAATTGGCCCAAAAAGGCTTTTAGAGTAATATTAAATATCAGAAAGAAATAAAAATTATAGTGTTCCTTGGTGAAAAGGAAAAAGGGATGAATGAAAAAAAAGGAAAACTGGAGCAACCTATAGGCCGTTAAAAGCTACGTGGATGTATTTCCACCATGTCTAATTTTTTAAAAAATAAGCAATAATACTTTTGTTGATTGTCAAAGCTTGGTATAAAAAGAAGAAGTTGTTATGACAGTATTTCTATGTAGAAATGATTCAAATTTAGAACTTTAATGTTTATTTCCTTCTACTGCAGTAGTACCTACAGAATCTGCAGAAAGATCTATACAAACACATAGTAAGAAGTATATAAGGTCTCTAAAGCTGGATAAACTGCAGCTAAAGAACACTGAAATACTTTAGGATAGCTGGCACACTACATAACTCAGAATTTTACAGTTTAAAAATTTTAAATTTTTGTGAAAGTTTGTAGGGAGAAGTGAATATAGAAAATGATGAGATTAATAATTAAATCAGTAATATTTGTCCTTGCTCTTAGGGATTACATTGGAAATACATTTTCAGGAGGAATATAGGGGCTGACACTGTGGTAGGTTTGTTGATATATTTTGAGAGTAGCAAAATTCTCCATGTATGATGTTTCTCTACTGCAAACAGTATATGAGTATGTTGTTTCCTTAATGCCACCTTTATTATTTAGCAAGAGTTGATATTGTTTGTATTACTGCAAATATGATGTGTTCCAATACTCATATGAATTTGCTAAAAAATGTCAGCTGTGGTAGAACTGTGTGAAATCCCAGATTCCCTTTTGCAAGAACAGTGACAAAGATTTAATTAAAAAAGAAAATATTAACTGTCATTACGGTCCTCTAGTTAGAGTATTATACATGGTGCAGGTGACCCATACATCCTCTGATTCAGGACAAAGATTTGAACTAAGATGACCTCTTCTGTGAACAAGCACTTTATTTATTTGGGATTCTGTGCTGAAGAGTTTGATGATAAAGGACTGGAAATGCAACATAAATCCTCTCTCTAGTAACTTACAAAATAGAAAAAAACTGAGTAAATTTGCAGAGGAAACATTAAAATCTCTTTGCCTAAATTTTTGTCCCATGAATGTAGAAGTTTGTTTTTCATGGAACATGGTATTTCTATATACAGTCTGTAGCCCAGACAATTTAGATAGGAAAGAAGAGATATGTGAAACAGACTTGACATTAAAAAGTGGGAAAGCAAGATAAGTAAAAATATATTAGAAAACCTCTTTAGTTTTGGATGACTGTCAATTACGCTGGTTATTCTTTTTGCAAAATGCTTTAAAGATTGCATACGAACAGAATTCAAATTTACTCAAAAGTAGTTAAGATAAAATCTTCGAATAAAGTTTGATATATAAAATGTAGTTTCTAATGTATGGAAATCTTTGGGGCATTACAATGGGTAATAAATTGAAATACATTTTGCTGGATTATGTCTTTGAAATCTAATGTTTAGGTAACTTCTACTTGGAAAGCTGAAATTTTTGCAGCATTTCTCTTCTACACATATTTACAGTGAGGTCTAAATATCAGTGGGGGTTTTATTTATAATGGTTAACATATAATAGAAGAAAAGAATTCAAGTCCTGAAAACAAAACTTTTTTTATTTTCTTGGTGTTTTCCCCCTCCCCACCCCCCATGGGCTTACTATATTTATTTCTGTATGCTTTCTTTACTGTCTGGGAAGTTCCATAAATGGCATAGACATCTTGATCTCACTGACATAAATGAAAAGGAATTGTTTTAATTTAAATGTGACTGCAGTTTACCATTTTGCTTTAAGTGTGAAATGTCAGAGACTTGCCAGTATAGCCTGATTTGTCTTTTCCTCTTTTAGATTCACACTTTAGTTCCATCCTATGTACATACAAGAAAAGAACCAAAGACAAACAGATCTTTTTCCCAGAAAGATTGGTGAGAAAAAAAAACCAACAACTTGCTTTGGAAAAGAAAAAATAAATTTTATTCCACTGTCATTGCAGTATCTTTCCGAAGACTGATTACTTAAGTAAAGTGCACAACTGTCATAGTCATGTAGCTCTTAGTTGTGAACAGTAAAGAATCTACTACTTCTGGCAAAATAGTGTTTTATCCCCTCATGTCACCAAATATATTTTCAGGTCTAGACATTAGAAAGCACAGCAAAATGGCTAAAATGTATTAAATACTTTCTAAGTGACATTTTTTTTTCATGGAAAATGGATAAATTGCTGTTGCACAACAGAAGAGTTTTGTATGCTGAGTAATAGCCCATACAATTTCAGAAGAGAAAGAAGTGACCTGGGAAACAGATTTCAGCACAACATTAAAAACTCTGAAAAATACATAACATTTTCATACTGATCATTGATAGGTTTTGTACATTATCTTTTAATAATACAATATAGTTAAGGTTGAGAAGATGGAAGGGCTTCTGACAGATTACTCAACCTAAAATATTTGGTGCAAAGCAACAGAAAATCTCAACAATTTGTGAGAAAAGCCTGTGGAAGTACAATGGGAAGCTCAGAGCAGATGAATTCAAGTTGCCTGTTTCTCCTTTTCTCTAGTGAAAGTTAAAAAGGATAAGTCTGAGTAACTCTGACAGAATGTTCTCGCTAGCAGAAACCTCTATTTTGTGAATCTCTGATCTTCTTTTCTCTTTCCTTTTACTTTCCCTGACATTCTTTCTTTTCCAGGTATCCTCTTCCTTGTGTCTGATAGGTTTGGTTTGATTTGTTTATTAGCTTCTTAGATAATGGATTTTTACTTTATCCCATAATGAACGGAAAAAAATTGTCACTCTCAGAGAACAGTTGCAATCTTTGGAAAAACAATTTCCAAAAATAGATTGTATCTATTAGATTCTGTCACATTTCACCTTTTGCCGCTGGTGATACTCCTACCCAAAAAATATGCAGGAGTTCTGAAAAAAGCATTAAATATGCATAATCAAGATTATTACATACTGACACCTGTTTTAAAAGCCCAGTCTTACATCCATACATAGTTGTATATCAGCTTTATAATTGAATGAAAGAGAAAAAAGACTAGAGATACATTTTCATTTGAGATAGTTAAATTGGTGCCCATTGTAACTCCCTGGTGTGTTATTTGTGATAGGTATAACTTCAGTCACTTTAAAATATTCTGTAAGAAAACTGAAGAAATTCTGAAAAAGACATTTTAAAAATTTATACTAGTGCAAAGAAAAAAGTATATAAATGTCCTGATAATATTAAAAATATTGTGTTTAGGAAAAGTAAAGTAGTAATAGTAACAGGGATTTGTATTGTAACTTGACCCTTAAGTGCAACCATAAATTCGAAAATTAGTGAAGGATCCTATCCTGGGCTTTAAATTTCTCTTGAAACGCTTAAAATTGCTTTTTTTTTTCTTTCCCATTAACAGGACATAATGTTTTCTTTTTTAGTTCCCCCTGCAATTACGCTGCTACAGAAATCCTTTAATGCCACTGCAGATCGAGGAGAGTCAATAACTTTGTTCTGCAGAGCAACTGGATCACCTACACCTGAAATCAGTTGGTATAGGTAAGTTCAGTTGAGGTCTGAACATCAGAGCACATTGTTTTAATGTTTTTGCAATTCTCTATCACAGTCCATTAAGCCATCTAACCTTAAGTTCTTTACTGAATTTTAAGAGCATTTGCTGTCTGTTTATTTTCTAACTTTTAAAATTAGATTCAGCATTAATAAGTAAATAAACTCACACAAATTCAATTACACTCAGGTTACCAGCAAGCAAGGTAAATGTAAAAAGTAAAATACCATACTGACTTCATTTTTTCATATTTGAGCAGAAACAAAGAAAGCTGAAGCAATGAGTCCATATCTCAAAAACGATACAAGCAAAAATCTCACAACTTTTGCACGTGACTGCATCAAGTAAAACATATGCAGTTATGTGATAAATATCAATGCTTCATTGAATAAGTTTCAACCCTATTTTATGTAATTTTTAAAATGTAATATGTTTTGAAAACGGAACTTGTATTAAAGTTCATATGTGTTTTCTGATGATATCAATAACATAAACATAGTATAGCTATGCCATTTGGGAACACTTAATATCTAGTATTTGTAAAAATGTAAATATCCATACACTATATTCTTTCAGTTTTAACAGAGATAAGCATCAGTCCTGGGATTGGAAGTATTTCAGACACCGCATAACAGTGCACATTTCTATTTTAGACCTGAATAATTTGCATCTACTTCTATTATTTCAGGTGAAGTTTTGGAAAATGTTAAATTAATTTTAAATGCTAACTTGCGTTGACTGACACCATTATCTTAACATGCCATAAGTCAAATGTCGACTTTAAATTTTTCTCTTGTGCAATTTGAATCTCGTGAGATGTAAATAAATAGAAAAAAGTTATGTCCTATGTGGCTTGCAATTCAAAATTTAGTGAAGAGAAGGAAAAAAGAAAAACAATATATATACAGAGCCCAAATTAAAGACTGGATGCTGAATTCAAACTCCGGGTGAATATTCTGATTATTTAATGTCTTTTAAGTACTTTTTTACAATGTCTGTCTTATTTGGCCAAAATTCATAAGAGCTCTCTGAAATCTGGTATCCTAAATGACATTATGATTAGACAGAAAACATGATATTTTTTATTGTTATGAATGCATAAATTTCCAGAGTTTTGAGAATATCTCAGTGGGGTTTTTAAATATTTTTTTCATAATTGCATTAAATACACAGACTAAGTGTCTTGGAGATACACTTACTGCTGTCTACTGATCTGAGCCTATTGAAATATTTTCATTTGGTTTGCAAGTCCCTGAGGCAACTGAATTTTTTAAACCACTTATTAGATATCTTTTGTAAAGATTTTACAAAACCGTCACAGTCTTGTGTACTGGATGCTGAATATTAAATGTGGAAGCTTCTGTTCTGTTGCTATCTCATAGTGACGAATATTGGCTTATGTGCTTCCCGTTTGATTGCTTTCTATTTCCCTTTCATTATCTTTTTTATTTTATCTTATTAGGCTGTAAGTTTTTGGCAGTGGGAAATATTTTTAGTTCCTGACAGGAAGCGATTGTGAAGGGGTAGGTGGAAAAGGCCCCTGGTGTCTCTGACAGGAGATTACTGATATGTAAACAGGGAAAAGAAGATGGGAAGTGCCATATTATGTTTTATAGAGCAAGCAAACTCAATTCTAAATAGTATTCCAGTACTAAATTTCTGCATCTAATTTCTGAAATCTCTGTACTGAACTGTTTTCACTCATGTATAAGTAGCTAGTTAAAATGATTCAGAATCAGCTGGTATCTTCTCTTTGTCCTTAGGAATTAGACTGAGCATAGGAAAACTAGATCACCATAATCCTTCTTGATTTTTAAGAAAAAGATAGAAAGCATTGTCATTGGTAGGAAAGTCTATCAAAACTGATTTATCTACCATTAGTAAGTTTGTCATCCATTGAGAACCTAACTGAATCCATTTATCAGTATTAATGGCCAAGGTGTCATATTCCAAATTTCATCCCACTTAGTGTACTTTTTGATGATAAATGTAGGTTGATATTAACATGACTTTTATGTAAGTGTTTATTTTTTAACAAACAAATGGAACTATGTCTTGAATTTTAGTTAATGCTGATTTTGGAAGGATTATAACCTTTGGTTACAGCAAGTCATGGGAATCATGTATTCAGTTTTAAGCCCAGCTATTCCATTTATCTGTGTGAGTTCAGTCATTTTATTTAATTTGCCGTATGTTAATCATTTGTAAAATGAGCATGTGTAGTAAAGTCACTTAATGGAAGTCTGTTTTCTGAATACATAGCTATGCTAAGAAAAAAAGCCTAAAGAGGAGCAAACTATTGTAACAGAAAATAATGTTTCTCTGCAAAACATGCGAATGTATACTGAGCATTCTGGATTGCTGAGGAAAGCTCTGATAAAAAGACTAGGAATGATTCTACTCCATTCTGATGGAGGATTTTTGTTATATGGTATAGAAAGTCTGTCCATAGCTGTTGAGATGGCTCATCAAGATTAAGGACCTGTTTTGTACACAGTTCAATGTTCTTGTGTCTTTGTTGCCCTTCAAGGTGGACACTGACACCAATTATTCTTTCATTTGCTCTACTGAAGTTTCTTTATCAAGACCTGCAAAATTTTGATCTATCATTTTGTAGTCTCGCCTTCCTTATAATGCACTGATATTCTAGTTAATTAAATAGTAAATTACCTTGATTTTCTTTCCTCTTTCTTCCTTTTCAGTTTCCAATGAATTAATTGGATTTCCACAGAATCATAGAATATTCATGGTTGGAAAGGACCTCCTAGATCACCAAGTACAACCATACCCATAACAAAAAAAACACCTAAATACCCTGATCAAACATGACTTCAAAAACACAAAATAACCCCCTACATGCCTCCCCCTAGAGCATGTCCTGAAGCACCAGGTCTACCTTAAATATCTCCAGGGATGGTGACTCAACCACCTCCCTGGGAAGGCTGTTCCAGTGCCTCACCACTCTCTCTGTAAAGAATTTCT
>JAAGNO010029198.1:44138-62576 GCA_033439905.1 Ceryle rudis
TCTTTACTGGAAGGGTCACAGAGCGCTGGAACAGGCTCCCCAGAGAGGTTGTGGTCTCCCTGCCTGGATGCGTTCCTTTGTGACCTGTGCTAGATTATATGATCCTGCTCTTGCAGGGGGGTTGGACTCGAAGATCTCCAAGGTCCCTTCCAACCCCTGACACCCTGTGATACTGTGATATAGAATAGAATATTTCAATAATGCATATTGATCTCATTTAACAAATAGTTTGTTTTCAAGAAGTTGGTATTGTCGGAAGGATTATTGATGCTTATGAAAATCAGGCAATAATTGTTAGAAGGTACTGTTGATGAGTCAACAGAAATAGGATCACAAGAAGCCTACAACAAACTAGGCAGAATGAAAAGAAATAAAGTAAGTTAAAACTGTACTCTTGAAAGAGAATCTGTTTTTATAACTGCGTGTATGCCAAAGTGGTCAAATGGACTGGTCAAGCCTCAGTCACTCCTCAGAATTGTTCACAGGTTCTAATATTTCTGTACCATCTGGTCAGAACTTATTCTAACATCTGGAGACAGGCCTGCTTACTAAGTTATGTTTAGCCAACAAGAACTGAGAGGAAAAAATTTGGAAGGACTTTTTATGTGCCAATAGGCTCTATATGTACTTAGAAGATATGCTTTTAAATGTTTCTCACATACAAGTATGAATTTGTCTAACTGATTTCCTGCTATCCTTTCACGAGTGTAAGCTGTATGTTAGTCCTACTTGCAAGCATTTTTCTAGCATTAAGTCAATATTGAGCCTTTAAGATATTAAAGTATTTTTAATACATATGTATTTTAGAACCTGACAGTAAAATTGTGAAACTGGCGCCTTGGAAATCAAAATGCAATTCAGGATCCTTTGCTTGTATCTAGAGTGTGCACGTTCTTATGAAAGACACTGTGATCCTGCAGAACAATTTTTGTCGCACTAAAATCTACTCCTTGCTATCCATACTGCCAATTTATGCCATATGAACTGATACATTTTTGAGGCTAGCACAGTAGAAGCTTCTTCTCTCGAAGATTATTTTCAGAATAGTGATGCTTCCACAGCACATTGTTACAGGAGTTTGGAACCTACTGGTTGTTTTAAACATAATTCTTCTTTTTTTAGGAATGGTAAACTTATTGAAGAAAATGAAAAATACATGCTCAGAGGAAGCAACGCAGAACTAACAATAAGAGATGTAAAAAGTATTGATGCGGGTCCTTATATCTGTAATGCTAAAAATAAAGCAGGAAATGATAAAAAACAGACATTCCTTCAAGTTTTTGGTAAGTACTGCATAGTGCATTCTATCCTTCCTTCTTAAATGTAAACAGTAAGGAACAGAGGTGCTAATTCACAATTTTCAGTGGAACTGTACTCCTGCAAGGTGTGTACTGATGCAATGAAACACACTCTGTATAATTTTACAGCTTTTTCCTCTGCGTTGGCATTTTTATCATTTACACCTGAATTTAATTTTGAAAAGTCTGTCTTCAACATTTGCTTTTCTACTATTCAGATACTGTACAATGAGGTGTTAAATTGTTAGTTCACTCTGGTTTTCCTATAAATTTGGCTGCTTGCAAGAAAACCAAAAGGAGAAAGAGGAGAAAATTCTATAAAGGGGAAAAAGCAGGTTATTTGGACTTCTAAATAGTGCTTTTTTATATATAGATCTATATGAGAAGACACGATGCAGAGATATTCCTGATTTTTTAAACTTGTTTTTCTTTCTTGATATTTCTTTTTTAAGTGCATGACTGCAGATGTATTCAGAAAAATACCATCTGATCTGAGTTTCAAAGTATAAAAATAATAACATGAAAGCTCTTTTTCCTCTTTCTGTGCTCTACCACCCAATCTGTGTTTATGATTCTCTCCCTTACATAGAATTGATAATTTCTTTGTAGTTTTGTTGTGAGAGCAGGCCTCTGTGAAAATGCAGAAAAACTCCCTCAGAATCATTGGACAGGATCAAGGCTTTAGCTTACTTATGAAAAACCTACAAAAAAGTAATGTGTTGGGTTTTTTTACATTAACTATAGCTTGTAGTAGAGAGAAAGACCATTTATATTTTAACAGCTAAAGCACATACTTAGGAGTGCAGGAAATTTGAAGTCCCAGATAAAAGCAGCAGTATCACAGAATGTTAGGGGTTGGAAGGGAACTCTGAAGATCATCGAGTCCAACTCCACTTTTAGAGCAGGACAAAACTAGAGCAGATCACACAGAAATGCATCCAGACGGGTCTTGAAAGTCTCCAGAGGAGACTCCACAACCTCTCTGGGGATTCTATTCCAATGCTCTACAGCTCTTACAGTAGAGAAGTTCTTCCTCATGTTGAGGTGAAACTTCATGTACTCGAGCTTGAATCCATTGCCTCTCGTCCTATCTCAATGCACAAGTGAAAAGAGGTTGTTTCTGCCTTCTTGACACCCAGCCCTTATGTATTTATAGACATTAATTAGATCTCCTCTCCAGAATAAAAAGCCCCGGGTGTCTCAGCCTTTCCTCATAAGGCATGTGTTCCAGTCCCTTCATCATCCTTGTAGCCCTCTGTTGGACTCTCTCAAGTAGATCTCTGTCTCTCTTGAACTGGGGAGCCCAAAACTGGTTATAGTACTCCAGGTGAGGTCTCACTAGGGCAGAGTAGAGGGTGAGGAGAACTTCCCTCAATCTGCTGGGCACACTCTTCTTAATGCACCTCAGGATACCATTGGCCCTCTAGGCCACAAGGGCACATTGTTGTCCCATGGATAACTTGTCTGTCAGGACTCCAAGGTTGTTTTCCATGGAGCAGTTCTCTAGCAGATTGCCTCCTAGCCTGTACTGGTGCATTTTATTGTTCCTTCCCAGGTGCAGGACTCGGCCCTTGCTCTTATTAAACCTCATTAAGTTCCTCTTAACCAGGGGAACCTGGTTGTTCAGTAGAACAGTGCTGCTTCTGCTTTGATCTTGGTGCCTTCTCACATTCTGTTTGCCTCTCTGGCTCTCCCCAAGTACTTAATGGGTGTTTCCACAGAACTGTCTGCAGTTCTATCTCCTTGGTCTCTTTCCTGAGTGGTTATAGCTAATTTAGAGCATATCATTGAGTATGTATATTTAGAGTTATTTTTTCCTGTGTGCTTTACTATCGGATATATTGAAATTAGATTATAATAATCTGTGTACTGTTAGTTTGACTTCAGGGAATAGTATCATAAATTAAGCCTCTTAGCTTATTTGTAACCTCTAAATCTCAGTGTAATTTTAGACTAATATTGCCTTTCAAATTTCAGCTTTACTTTAAATCTGAAAATGTGGAGCAGAGTTGTATTTTCTCCTACAGAGAATTTTACTTTTGTTTCTTTCAAACAGGTTAAACTCCCAGTCAGTATACAACCAAAAACTTACACTTCCTTCCCCTTAAATATATTTTTAAAAACATAAGTCTGAAAATTGCAAGACAGATGGCTGATTACACAGCCAAATAGTACACAAAAAGCCAGTTTTTGTTAAAATGACCTATTAAATTTATTCTTTCCCAGTCCATTAGTTTGTATGTTTCATATACCTGCTATCTTTAATTTTAATTTATGCTGCAAACTCCCTGGGACAATGAGTATTTTTTTCTGCAACAACAGGGCTCTGGCAGGTTTGAAACTTGTAATAACAGTAAAGTAACAATAATGCAATAAAATTATCTGTAACATTATATCAGTCAGAATTAAACATTTCTAGTACTCTGCACTTCTGAATGGACTTGCCCATTTAGTGTCATCTGACAGTTGTATATGTTTGGTTTCCATGCATGAGCTAGATTTAATATTTTTTTGTTAAACATTTTCTTTACAGTATTAGCATTAAAAAGCTGTTTTATTCTCACATCAAATTCTTACTTCAGCAGTTTTAATGTAACACGAATGTATGTATAGAAACCTATATGCACATACACTGCTCTTATTGATTCTTCATCTTTATAAGTGTTTTTTATCTGTTCTACCTAATAAGACATAGAAGAGTAAAGAAAGCCCTGTTTCCCTCAGGATTTCTTACTGATCGTGATTTGATAATCTCTATCATCCTCTTACCTGTTATAGTTGTCTCAGTACCATCATCCATCACTACCTAAAAGAGCTCATGTTTTGAACTTGTTCTAAGGTTTCTGTTACAATTTCATTTATGTTTAGTCCTTCTGAATGGATTGAAACCATAGGTGGTCTTTCTTGAATTATGTAAAAATATTTGTATCATTTGTCTCTGCTTGGTAGCTAACTTTTTATATCTCTTTCACCGATACTGTTCAATTTCATTACTGTCTTTGTGATGTAATTAGTCATATGTAAGTGTGTGTGTTTAGATACCTTTTAATTAGCATTTTTAGTTATGAAATAGAACATTTTTATAGCTATGAGCTCTCCAACAAAAATTTACGAAATAATATAATAAGAAGCAGTTGATTTAGAGCAGTCAAGAAAACACCATACCTTAAAGTCTTCCTGCATTCTTCTTACTTTTTCAGACCTAAACATTCATGTCTTCATCATTCCTTCCCCAGAGGGATGGTAGTGGTGTTCATTTACCTTATAATAAAAAAAATCAAATCAATCAATCAAAATTAGCTTTAATTAAAAACCTATTCATGCTTTATGAAAGTATTGCTTATATTCTGAGGAAAATTTTGTATCTTCATTTTGTTTGTTCTTTAATTGCTCATTTACACTCCTTAATCACTCAAGTGCTTGGTTCTGCCATTTGGTGATGCATAAGCAGTTGAGGTTTTCAACAAGTTTTCTCTCTTCTGTACTTATACCATAGAAAAAGAAATTTCTATGTCTAATAATATTTATTTCTAGAAAGACAAAAGAATTTTTTTCTTTAATCAGAATTGTTTAAAAAAATGGAAGAAGTTCTAGCATAAGTTACTTCAAAATTCTCTAGGATGTAGGTGTTTTATCTACATAATCAATGACAGGGTAGTCTGGGCTAATCAAAAATATTTTATTGGCACTTCAGTAGTTTTTGTCAATTTCATGAAAGACAAATGTAGGAAAAATATTCAAAAGTATTACAAAAGACCCTTTATAATTATTGTATAGTTTAAGCACATACTATTTTTATTTTCTAGATGTCTTTTAAGTATAATCTGAATCTTTAGCATGAAGGTTTTTGCAGCTGTTCAGTGTAACTTGTATTGGTTATTGAGAAAAGTATATGCTATTGCTAATTTATTATCTGTCAATAGGCAGATGAGTGAAAGTATAACAGACCTCTCCTGTCTTATCCCTCTTAGATGTGATCCAAATGCTAAAATTCAAAACATTTAGGTTAAATTAGGCCCTCAAAAGCCATGCATCTTGGAACCAAAGACACTGCAGTGAGTTTATAATGAGATGGGTGTGAGAGGTTGCCTAAATTTTTTCCATTATTTTCCGGCTTAATGACTGCATTGCTTTTGCATTTATTGTGACTGGAGCACATCTATTTAGTTTTTCTCTGAGTTTAGTAAGTAGCTTTATTTGTGTTTTGGTGTGGTGGGGTTTGGTTTTTGTTTGTTGTGGGGTTTTTGTTTGTTTGGGGGGTTTTTGTTTGTTTTTCCTAAGATATTGTTGAATACATACTTACAAGCTCTTTTAAGTTCACTGATATCTCTAGAAAGGGAATCCCATTGTTCCGTATATGAAATTATTTGTACCTGCTCATCCCAGTTATTATGAAGTATATAAACTGCAGCTTCTCAAAGTAAAATTCATCAATTAAAGATGTAGTGTCAAAAGTTAATACATTTTCTATATTCTTTCTTCCTTCCTCTTATGTCCTCTATTTTTTTTAAATAAAAATGTTGCAATCTATGAAGGTAGTGATGACAATTCTCAGAAGTCTTAAATCCCTATGAATGTGAAGTAGTAGTACCACCTGAACATGTACAAAGACTCAGATTTCTCATACATTACATCAAGTCAACACTTCATACTGTTGTGTGTGCAAATCCTTATTATGTCAGGAACCAAGTTGCAGGAATCCATTTCTTAGATATTTCCTTGTTGGGCTCTCACTTGTTTACTAAATTCAAGTTGTGCAAGCAGTTCCCAGATGGACAGGGTTGCAGTTTGCTACCCAATTAAAAGGTGGCTGTGCAGGAAGATAGCATAAGAGAATGATTCCTCATGTGTCTTATTGATCAAGAGATCTTATCAGGCAGCAATACAGACATATACTAAACCTCTCGCCAGTAAATTCTTGTTTGTATTAAAACCAAGCTGTTAAAAAAGTTCTTTTTGATGATGACTGTCTCAAACTTCAGTGCCACTTGCCAAGCTTGATTAAAATCTTTTGTCAAAGATATGTGTAGAATTCTGTGAATTCAACAAATTGTGTACCTTTTCTGAGAAATTAATTGTAAGCAACCAGTAACAAATCTAGATCCTCGAGTTGCTATCTATGTCCTTCTTAAGCTATTGAGGAAATGTTTGAGAACTTAACACCAACCTTCTCTGCTAAGAGAGCAAACTTTCCAACCAGCAAATGTTATTTCTTTATCTGGCAGCATCACTCTGATAGTATTTAAAAAATGCATGCCTAGTAATAAGTAGTTTCTTACCTTCCAAATAAATTAATTTTAAGGAAGCTTAAGCATTACTCCTTTTTATGATAAAGCTTTCTTTCATTTCAGTCAGGTCACTCAGTTTACAGTTTTTAAAGTATATTATAATACAAATATTTCAATATTTTTGACTGAAGAAACCAGGAAAGATCTCCAGGCTTCCTGGATTTACATTCCAAGTCCCTGTATTTTCAATTGTTTCATATTTGAAAGAGTATGGCAAGCAAATAGCAGTTAGGTTTGAGAATGACCTTGCAATTTAGAAAGAACGGCTAAAGAATTGGGGGCAGGCAAGGGGGAAAAACCTCTGTTTCAGTATTTCTATCAATACTAGTCTTAGCATTCTCAAATAAATATTGTTATTTACATGTACAGAAAAGTATTTTAATATTTTTCAATGTCAAAAAATGTCATAAAAATGTAGTCAGTGTAAAAACTTCTTGTCAATCGCGTTATGACTTGTGACCTACAAAAATGAAGCTATTAAATAATATCCCCACAAGTTCTTTTCTTCTTAGTCATAACTGTCAGATAGATACATTTGATGAGTAGTCAGTGCTTATTCCTTTAAATGTCAGCTGCTCATGTCTAAAAGGTCAAGCTAAAACTTTGTCTTGTAGCGATCCATTTGAAGACCTTAAAGAAATCTAGAATGTAAATCTAAGATTAAATACTATATGAGTATCAATTATATGTTTTAGAACATGCTTCATAATGAGTAGATCAAATTGTTTGTCATGTTGTCCAGATGGGGAAAACCTCTTCTGACAGAAATAATGTAATTCCAAATTTTGAATACTGTTGATGTAATATACTAGGTATGGGGTGTTTGGTTTTTTCTTTTTTTTTTTTTCTTTTTTTTTTTTTTTTTCTTTTTTTTTTTTTTTGGTGGGTGGTCTGTCTGCCATAGGTCTTTCCTTGTTTCCAGGCATGATGATATATCAAAAAAAAAAAAAAAGATTATATTGTAGCCAAGAGACATGGCTATAGAAATAGTAGTATATGCGTACCAAGTTAAAATATTTCATAAACATTTGTATGATCCTAAAAGTAAGAGTAATAACTGTAGTTACTTTGAAGTTTAATATAATTATTTATCTCAAATGCATTTGGCTTTGGGTTTTTTGTTTTGCTTTGGTTTTGTTTTTTTTAGTTCTTTCAACTGACTTCCCTTGTTACATCACTGAGGAATGTTGCAGCTTTTCTCAGCCAAATTGATGTCCTGCTGCAATGCTTTGTTTATTACCTTCTACTGCATCCAGTAAAGCTGGATCCAGTTGACATTTCAAGAGCCCTTGATCATTCAGTGTACCTCCTTTCTGCACATGATGTCACTTACCGTAGATTATATCTTAATTAAGCAGGATATTACTTCAGTGCTTTGTTAGATAAAATATTACTTGTTTTTCATCTCTATGGAGCAAACATGCAGTAATAGATTATTTGTAATAGTCAAGGGTCAACAGACAGTAGACAAGCAACAGAAGGTGTACAGAGATAAGGAATAAGAAGTGAGACCAAAAATGGTATGGTGGAAATGAATAAAAGAGAGGTAGGTGAGGTATGTGGATATAGCAAGTTTGAACCTGGTTTTATTATTGTTCTTGGTGATGCTGCATGTAGCATCTGTGAGAAGATGGTCATAAATAAAATAGGGATCATAAAATGAGGAAGGAGACCAGACATACCGAAAACATTTTACACCATGAGGACAGCCAGGCAGTGCAACAGGCCTGTGAGAAAGGCTATGCAGTCTCTTGTTCTTGGCATTTTTCAAGATAAAGCTCAACAAATCCCTGAGCAATCCGAAAAAGAGTCTTCTGGCATTTTGTTGCTGAGTAGTTTGGTCAAGATGACCTCCTGAAGTCCCTTCCAACCTGAATGGTTCCCTTTTGATGTGCTAACATAAGCCATGTTACTCTTTTTCATAGCATAAACTTTAGTGAACCCATTAGAAAATAGGTTACCTCCCTGTTTACTTTCTGCTTCATATAGATTGTATTATAGAAGTGCTTCCTCCAAAGCAAAACTCAAGAAAACCGAATAGAAAATACATTATTTTCACGAAGCATACTTAAGGTTGACAAAGCCAAATTTTAATTCACTCATGTAAAATTAATTCACTGCTTTTGGCTATAAACAATTTGAATCATATTCTTATTTCATAATTACATGCTGGATTTTCCAGTGGGATGAGTGTCTCATTCAATGTATAAACTGGATAGCTTCAGAGAAACTTATTACTGGTTATATATGAGTGAAAATATAGGACCAGAACATTGTTTATTAAGGTATTTGAATGTCATGGAAGACAGTAATACTCTGCATAGTTCTACAGCAGACTTCTTGTATGATATTGTACAGATAAGTCCTCTAAAAAAGAAGTGTTCACTTGTAAACAGAAATTGTGTTGCATGTGTGAATAACCTGACAAGATACGGTATAGATTGAGAGCTGTAGTTGCTGTCTACTTGTAGCTGTAAAATGGAATAATTTGAAGAATGTTTAAAAATTCCAGATACTGTTTAATTTATCTTACCATCACTTTGTTCAGTAAGGATGAATGGTTTTGTATCATAGAATCATAAAATGTTTTAGGCTGGAAGGCACATCTAAAAGTCATCTGGTCCAACCTCCCTACACGAGTAGGGATATCTCTACCTAGGGCAGGTTGCTTAGAGCCCCATCTATGGATTCTTCAGTTCTTAATAGTGTAAAATAAGCTTTTTATCAGGGAACTTTGTTAAATTCAGTAATTTGGGTAAGCAGTTATGTATTGCTAAATATCAGCTTTGAAGGCTGAGGTAGTCAGTATTTTTTTTTGCCTCAGTCTTCACTAGCAGCCTCTCTCCCAGTGCCTCCTGAGTCAATGGACAGCAATATGGGGATCAGGGGAGCAAAGTGCTTCCTACTGTTAGAGAAGATCAGGTTCATGACCACCTGAGGAACCTGAACATACATAAGTCTATGGGACGTGATGAGATGCATCCCAAAGTCCTGAGGGAATTGGCTGATACAGTTAGCAAGCCACTCTCCATGATATTTGAAAAGTCCTGGCAGCCAGATGCAGTCCCTTGTGACTGGAAAAGGGGAAACACTGAACCCATTTTTAAAAACAGTAGAAAGGAGGATCCTGGGAACTACCAACCTGCTAGCCTCCCTTCTGAGCCTGGGAAGATCATAGAATAGATCCTCCTAGGCTTCACTGAGGGCAAGTCTTGGATGACCAACCTAGTGTCCTTCTGTGATGGAGTGACTTATGTCAGTGGACAAGAGAAGAGCTATGGATGTTGTCTATCTGGACTTCTGCAAGGTCTTTGACTTGGTCCCCCACAACATCCTTCTCTCTATGGATTTGATGTGTGGACTGTTTGATGGATAATGAATAGGTTGCATGGTCACATTCAGAGGGTAGTAGTCAACTGCTCAATGTCGAGATAGAGAATGGTGACAAGTGGAGTTCATTGCTGTTTAATATCTTCATTAATGACATTGACAGTGGAATTGAGTGCACCCACAGCAAGTTTGCAATAACAGCAAGCCGAGTGGTGCATTTGACAGTCCCAAGGGACAGGATGCCATCCAGAGGAACCTGGACAGGCTTGAGAAGTGGGCCTTTGTGAACCTCATGAGTTTCAATAAGACCAAGTGCAAGGTCCTGCACTTGCATTAGGGCAAGTCAGTATATAGGGATGAAAGAATTGAGAGCAGGCATGTGGAAAAGACTTGGGGGTACTGGTGGATGAAAAGCTGGACATGACCAACAGTGTGTGCTCATAGCCCAGAAAGCAAATCACACCATGGCCTACATCAAAAGAAGTGTTTCCAGCAGGTCAATAGATGTGGTGATTCTGCCCCTCTTCTCAGCTCTTGTGAGACTCCAGTGTGTATTATGTCCAGGTCCAGAGTCCTCAGTAGAGGAAGGATATAAACCTGTTGGGGGAGGGCCACAAAAAGAGCTGGAACACCTCTCTTATGAGGACAGGCTGAGAGAGTTGGGGCTGTTCAGCCTGGAAAAGAGAAGGCTCCAGGGAGACCTTGTGCAGCCTTTCAGTACTCAAAGGGGGCCTATAAGAAAGATTGGAACAAAGTTTTTAGCAGGACCTGCTGCGATAGGACAGGAGTAATGGTTTTAAATAAAAAGTGGTAGATTCAGACTAGATATAAGGAAGAAAATTTTTACAATGAAAGTCAAAAAACACTGGGAAAGGTTGCCCAGGGAGGTGGTAGATGCTCCAAGCCTGGAAACATTCAAGGTGAGGTTGGATGGGGCTCTGAGAAACCTGATCTAGTTGAAGATGGCCCTCCTTATTGAATGGGGGTTGGACTAGATGACCTTTAAAGGTCCCTTCCAACCCCAACCATTCCATGATTGAAGTCCAATAATATTAATAATCCCTTACTTTATTCCAAATATTTTGTATTTGAAGACAAAACCAGATAATTATAGAATCCAGGGAATGCCTGAGGAGGAAAGACACTTCCAGAAACCATTTATTCCAACCTTCTTCTCATAGCAGAGTCAGACAGAGCAGGTGTCTCAGTACCACACTTAGGTGGGTTTTGAATATCTTCAAGGATGAAGACTCCACAGTCTCCTGGGCAGTTTGTTCTGCTGTTTAGTCACCCTCTCAGTAAGAAAGTTTTTCCCTCTTCCTGTTTTCCAATTTGTGCCTGTTGCTTCTTTTCCTGTCACTGGGCACCACTGAGAAGACTCCATCTCTGCTCTTCTCTATCAGGTATTTATACACATGGCTAAGATCCCTGCAGTCTTCTCTGTGCAAAGGTGAATTTATGGCTCATCAACTTCTTTCCCACCAGGACCCCCTGGGCCCTCTCTGAAGAGCTGCTTTCCAGCCAGACAGCACCCAGCCTGTACTGGTGTATCGTTCCTGCCCAGATGCAGGATCATCATGAAATCATTCATTCTTTGCTTCACTCCTGAAGTGCCAGGGAATAGCAAGGGCTGGCTGGTCTTCAGGAACAGGAAGCCATGAGAAAGCACACAAACACAGCCACCAGGGCAGGGGCTTCATCAGCCATGATCCATCCCACACTACCCTAGTGAGGGAGCAAACAGCCCATGGGGTGTAAATCATGCTGAGCCAGGAGTCCAGGTTATCAGACATACAGAAATGGTTCTTGTGCAACTTGAAGTCAGAAAAGTTAGTTGCTCTTCTAGATGATAACATTAAACCTTTAGTTATTCTGAAATGAAAAAACATGAATGTGCTTTAACAAAAAATAATAAAAAAAAATATTTAAAAGAAAAATTTTGATATGGCATTCTTTGTGCAGGATGAGTAATGTAATTTGTATTTTTAACAGTACAGCCTCAAATCATACAACTTAAAAATGAAACCACATTTGAGTATGGGAAGGCCACCCTTATCTGTGAAGCAGAAGGAGAACCTATTCCAGAGATCACTTGGAAGAGGGCCATTGATGGAATAACTTTCTCTGAAGGTGACAAGGTAAATCAACATTTAATATCTAAATATCTAAATATGTATTGTTTATCTAAGCTTTTTGTGAGCAGAAAATTAATTTAGAGGTAGATTAATTCTGGATTCTTATGGAATTTGAAGGAATTGTTGCTTTCCAAGGCAATAAGACAGGTGTAAATATTCTAAATTTTAAATAATAAAGAAAAACTGAAAGAAAAAAGCAATTAAAGTACTGAAAGGTAATTTATCTCATCAGGCCTAAATTTTCATACATAGTCCCAAGGATTTTGAAATCCTTAGATTTCAATTTTGTGTAAATCCTAATGTCTGCCCATAGCCCTTCTTGACTATGTTTAGATTTCATTCAGTATTTCTCAAAATGCAGTGGAGCTTGTAGAAATTGGAAATAAAAAATTCTGAATACTTTGGAGTTCTTTATTTCACACTTCTAATTTTTTTTTCAACTTCTTTCTTATATTTTTCCTTACACAGAGCAAGTAGGCTAGTAACTATATAGTAGTATAACTGTATAGTAAACTATAAATATAGACTTCTTGCAGATGTTTGCATATTCATAGCTGTGCTTAAAAAACAATGGGCAAACCTATGCAGTGATTATGACACTGAGGGAATCAGATACATAGTAAGTCACTCAGTTTGTAACGATTTGCTATATATTAAGGAATTACATACTTCCGTTATTTGTATTCTGAAGAATAATGTTTGGTCTGCTCTAGTCTCTGACTTGATCTTTCCTGGAATTGAGGCAGTTACCATTTTCTTGCTCTGTGATTTCCATTTTGGAGGAACATAATAGTATTCGTTTTTTTTTTTTTTTTATTATTATTTCTAATAGTTTTGCACTAAAACAAAACAGCTTCTCTCCTCCTTAAATATTTCAACTCAAAGGTCATTTTTTCTGATCTACAAAGACTACACTTTGTTCAAAGATTGCTAATGTATCCTTTCACTTAGGTTTGGACTATTTCTAAGTAAATTAGTTTAAAATAAATTGAAAATGAGAGCAAGTCACAGAAACAAGCTAAGAAATGTTGGTGCAGTTGAAACTTGAAATTTGTTTAGTGCTTATATATGATAGTATTACATTCTTAATTCCAACTACAGGTGGTTAAACTGTCTGGATCTGTTACTGTAGCATTCTCTGAACTGTGGTTCAGCTGAATACTGACTACCAAACTAAAGCCTATATTCACTTTGTACTAGTGTGCTGACATACTGTGCATGAAAGATAAAAAGGATGAGAATAAATGCTGCTATATGGTTTACTTTTATTCTTGCCAATGAAAGAACTCTATGTATATTGCTCATGGGAGAGTTTTTGCTGAATGTTGAATAAATGTTCTGAAGTACCGCATATGTTCTTGAGCTGTAAAATATGCTGCTGTGTTTGCCCTGTAATCCTCCAGCTCTAGGGTGCCCCAGCCTTGGCTTGTGCTTTCCTACCAAAATAGGTGAATAGGGAACAAATCTGTCAGTGATTAAATTATTGAATAATGGTTGAATAATACAGCAATGTTTTGCACATAGAAAATGGAAAGGTGAATTGAAGAAAACAGGGGGAAGCATGGGTTTGTATCAGTCTAAAATTGAAATTATTATGTAATAACTTTTGAAGTAATGTCCGATCACCAGACACACTTGCATAAACATAAAAATTATCAAACATTCAATGAATTAATATTCTGATTTTTTTCCTAGTTTTAAAACTAGTGTATGGTATAGATTGCACTTCATCCAACACTTACGTTAAGGATATCATTAGGGGATGAGGTTTTTTTTTTTCATAGAAGATGGAAGAACATCTCTAACTATATTATTAACATGATGATGATGATTAAAAAACCATAGAAAGTCTTCTTATTTTGTAATTATACTTTTATTATTTTTAGTATGTAGTTCCTCAATAGCGTTATTCTTGTTTTGCTAAAATGCAAGCATAGTTCATGTGCATAAGGAAGAAGGCTGAAAGTGAGATCATTCTTAACCTGCAATAATTCAAAATGTTTTCCTTCAAATGATTGATATATCTTATAACCAAGACATAGGCTTTTTTGACTTTTTAAATTATTGTGTCCAAATGAATGAAAAATATGTACCAAAGTCATAGATCAAATAAATAACCCTACTGGGCATAAGGAGGATAGTGTTAATGAATAAGAGGTCTATAATTATCTCTTAGGAAAATACAGCTTTGATAAATGATTTTCAGTACATCAAAAGTGTGTATTTGAAAGTTGAAGCCAAATGTGTTAAACCAGAAGCAAAAAAGCACTTTTTTCCTCTCTCCTTTTATCAGTTAGCCTTTGAAATGATCTACAAGACAGTGTGTGGTCCTTCTTACATTGAGAATTTGAAATAAAAGGGGTCTTTTGCCTTCCTCTGACCTCTTTTGAAAGTTTAAATTAATAATTTTCCAGGAGGTCACATTAGATGACTTCTGCTATCCTTTATAACCCATAAATACATAAGAGCGGGTAAGCCTGAGTACGGGGATGATTATGCGTGACAGAAGGTGTTTGGCTCACCCTTACAGATTTGAAAATGGAAAGGGAGGTTTAATCCAAGACCAGAGCTTCATCTGTTGTTGCAGTGTCAAGCCAAAACTCTGCCTGGTGCATTTACTCTGCCTTTGCCATTCCAGTCCCCAATAACCCAACATTGCATGTCCATTCTCTAACTTGACAACCTGGCCATGCTGCTTTCGTCTGTGATTAGAAATGGCATGTTCCCACAGACCTCTGTGCATCGAGGAGGCCTGGCCCTTTTCCCAGTAAAAGGTGGCAGGAGAAGAGTTCCTTTTTGTAGAACAGAAGAAGGGATAGTGATTGGATTGGTTCTTCTGCAATCACTTATAAATGGATTTTGGACATGCACAAACATATCTAAACACATCCCCAAAGGAGATCATATACCGATTCTCTGATACCAAAAAGTCATTTATTCTTGTGCATGCTGCAGAAGCATGAGGGCAGAGTTTAATGCTCTACTTTCCTAGTATCTAATTCTAGTGGAAATATGAACGCTGACCGATGTTGTTTGTAATTATCATTTCAAGCCCTGTTTTGGAATAGAAATGGCAATAACAGATGGAGCTTGATGTTTCTGTAACTCCACTGTATGCAGCATGTGTCCAAAGAGACAGTCTTTACTCTAAAGAATTTATGATCTAAACATGTAAAATGAATGAATTTTTAAATGAAATTATATCCACAAGTAAAAAAATCTCTGATTTTTAACTTTATAATGAACACTACCGAGGTAGCTTGCATTCCACTTCCTTCTATCTACCTAACGTTGCAGTAATAATCTGTGTGTCCCCATGAAATTTCCTTTGGCATTGTTTCTAAATATTGTAGAGCTTTGAACAATAACTAAATTTTTTTCCAAGTTTGAATTCACTTTATATTGGCCTGTGAATCAGAACTCTTTGAAGGTTTTAGGAGTTTTTCATAGTAACACATAATAAGTTCTTAATGGTAGGACAATAGGCAAAGGTAAAGAATCTGGGGTTTGTTTTGTCTTTTTCTTTGAAATGTCAATTCTACTTTTTCCCCAAACCTGTCAACTCCACTACAGCTATTACAAATATTAATAAAAAGAATCTGAAAATGCTTTGACTCCCTGTGTATGTTGCTGTCACTGCATAAAAAGAAGCAGTGTTACAGTGTCATTGAATTATGTTGCCTTTCTTTTGAGATAGTAATGAGAGCTCTGTTACATGCTTGCTCATCAAGATCAGGTCTTTATTTGAAATGAATCACCCCAAAAGAGGAAACATAGATGTATCTAAGTATTTTAAGTAATTACAAGAGATTTCTTTCTTTTTCTGAGTTATACAAATTCCAGTCTTTATAAATTAATCTTGGGATCTCCCTTGAATAGCTGGAAAATGTAAGGGGCAAGTTTTCTTGCCTTATTGAAGAAAATTGATATATCCTGTTTCACCTACATGTTGTGTGAACAGCTTCTACTTAAAATCATAGAATGTTTTTCTTCTGTTGTAATATTAGCACAGGCCTGCAGGCTAGAGCAGTTTATGTAGCCAGCTGCAATTGTGTTTCATTGTCCAGTTGAGACACTCTGCATAAAATTCAATCAGGCATAAAAGACTTTTTTTATGGTGTTTCTAACCCCAAAATGAATCATGATGGGCTTCATATATTAAGGCTATGAAATAGAACAGTAAAAATACTATGACTGGAAGGAGAAAGTAAATGAATGTACTTGAGAGTGAAGAGGAAGAAGGGTGGAATGGTCTTAAATGTCAGGTAATTGGCGTTGTTGAGAATATACAGAATTATACCCTTTGACATATGCAAAACATGGAGGACATAAACACTGAATAGTGAACTCTCACTAACCATCTGATAGAAATGTGAATGCACATAGAAATGTGCACGTTTTGGGACTCCATCTTCTCTATGACATGTTCAGTTACACTAGTATGGAGTGGGGAAAAAATTTCACTTAACAAGGAGCTAAAAGTAGAGTGTACAGTTTTGGGAGGTGACATTATTTTACTTGAGGATTGATTTTGGAGAGGTAAGATTGTATGCAGTTAGAAATAAAGAGCATCTTTCCTGGGTGAGCTGAAAAGCATTACAGTAGCAAAGATGTAAGCCAGTGTGGATATTTCTGAGTCCGTATGTAGCCCAGTCATTCATCTGAGTTCCACACACTCCTTTAGGTAACAGGTGATATGTAAATGAAGCCAAAATTGAAGTTGGAAGTTAATTTTGATGTACCATAGCCTTTTCCCCAGTGCAGGCTTGGTTGGTGGTTATATTGACAGCTCAATACTAAATCTCAGCCACGTGGCCAGAGGGCCCTCCAGATATGTTCCTCTCTTAGAAGAAAAATTAGATGCTCTGTTACTCTAGAGTAGACCCAAATGGCTTTACACACACATATCCATATATGTATTCATGTCGTGTGGATGACATCAGTATTACACTAGCTCAGAATTCACTCATTTTGGCAAATTTTTCCTTTCAGTAAAACTTTAAAGGTTACTTTCCATGGAGACAGAATTAAGTAAACAGAGACAAAATTGTTGATTCTTTAAAGATGACAAAAAGCCAAGAAAATTTAAAATTTAATATCTCTTTTGTATTAAAAGCTTAAGCAACCTAGGGAAAGAAGGATGTTTATTTAGGAGCATCACTAATTTAATCAATTGCTTAACACGATACCTTAAGTACAAAGTTTGTATCCATTCTGTAAATGGATAATTCTATTTATATGTAGTTTATATTTCAGACTTAAAAATGGTCTCCCATTTAATCCACTTGTTTATGTACTGCCTATGCGCCTGGTAGATATTTTTGAGTATTTACTGTGGGTTGTGGTGTTGCATTCACTGTCTCAAATAAGCCATATAGGCTTGGAAATGACATTTCTTTTCCTTCCAATATCAGCTTTTTTCAGTTTATTCATCAGTGATGATATTCCGTCTGTTACACTAATGAAGACTGAAATTATCAGGGAACCTTTTATGGACCAACACTTCCTACAATAGCAGTGCAGCTTGGATTTGAATATTCATTTATTCCTTCCACTATGCAAAAGACTGTTTCATGAGTTTCTGCCTAAGTATCAGTTGTGTTATCTGCTAACAGTTTGATAACTGTCAAATAGCTGTTACTTGTCTGATGCAATAGACATCTTGCATCTGATGATACATTATATGATACAGCCACATGTTGCAGACTGGAATTGTTTGGTAGTGTTCACTGATGTACTTACTATAGGACATTCTCCATGTACCATGGAAACTCATAGGAAATGAGCACAATCAATAGCCCAATCAGTAGTGCAATGCTGGCAAAAAGCTATTTTACACTATTACAACCTTTTTCTGACCTGAAATTCAGTTTGAATACCTTTTTATATTAGTAAAAAATAAGTATTTAGACTTTTGGCAAAACCATGATGAAAGCAAGCAGCTTGGATTCTATTTTTAAATTTTGTTGTTTGTTTTGTTTAACAAATTATTTAAACTCTGTGCAGTAATTATATTTTAATAATTTCTTAATGTCCTTAGTATGCTGTTAAAACCTACGTTTTCCTATGCCATTTACACTATACCATTTCCCTGTGTGGACCTAGTCATATATGATTTTGCTGTTAATATCAGGTCTCAGATTTCAAACAGGCCCAAGTTATGGCAGTTTGACATGACAATACTGATGAACCAGTGTCTGTCTGTCATCTGAGCTCTGATTCATGGTCAAAGTAGCTCAAATCCATGCACAGACTCAGCCTGTGTTATTAAAATTTCAAAATGTTGCAATAACATATATAATGGTAGCAACATGTCCTGGTTTGAGTGAGAACAGAACTAATTCTGTTCAGTGATTTTACTTTTCAGCTCAGTTCTTCTAACTCACT
>JAAGNO010029198.1:62676-77187 GCA_033439905.1 Ceryle rudis
TACCACACTGGGGGGTGCAGGAAAGTGAAAGGCTGCACCTGCAGGGAGGAGCGGACAGGGCAGGTGACCCCAAACTGTTCAACAAGGTATTCCATCCCATATACAGCATATTTGTTATAAAGCAGAGGCATCTGGAGGGTCTATACCTTGTTCACTCACTCGTCGCTCTCTCCCTGGGGGCTCCCAGGCTCTTCTTCCCTCTTGGACTGCTTTGCCGGCTTGGCTTGGCTTGGCTCAGGTCTTCTTTTGGTTCCTTCCTTGGAGCATCCAAGGAGGACTCCATCCGTTTTGCCTTCTATCCCAATCAGTGTGTTCCTGTATCCGGTACCAGAATGCAGCTCCTGAACACAGCTCCTGTCTTCTGCGGGGCCCAGTCTGGGACTCCCCCAGTGCCTGCTCCATAGCATCAGTGTTGACGGTGATGTAATTACCATCAGGGGGTTGGGTTCTATGCTAGTTTTGTATATATTTGTACATATTCTATTTTTATTATTGTCATTAAAGCTGTTCTAAGTCTCTCTCCCTTATTCCCTTTCTCTTCCCCTTTGGGGAGAGAGAGGGGTTAAACAGAGAGCATCTAATGGGCCACTGTGACACATCAATAAGATGCTTTCTTTATTTCTATGAATTTCTATTTGTACAAATCAAGTTGTGACATTGAAGCCAAAGGTCAATGAATTAACATGGTAATCTTTACCTTACTGTAAGTGGTCTTCTAACATGCTTTAATGTATCTTACAGGTAGCTGATAAGTAATGTTAAAGCCTTCAGGGATATTGATTGAATAACACAGTACTCTATAAATGTTTCTCTTCTTAAAAATAGTGTACAAATGCAGATATTTAATATGGAAATTTATATAAAGAATACAGTTTTGTGAATATTTAGAGTTCCTAACTGAATAAATACCATTTTGCCAGCACATTTCAGAAGCTTCATTAGGGGTTATGGTCTGTTGATCAAAAGTTATTTTCTGGTTTAGTTTAGAAAAGAAGTAGACAATCTCATCAGAAACTACAGTGGCTTCCTTTAGACCTTTTAAATGTAAGGGAACCACATAATATTTACAATGTGGAAAATGTGATGTTATTTAGACCACAGTTATCAGTGCTTCCTTATTACAGATTTGAAGCGATTTCAGTAATACCAAAACTGTAGTAATCCTTACTGAGATGAAAGTATCACTCTCACACAAATGCAATACTGTAGGGATTTAAAATTAAGACATTTAATAACTTTAAGATTCATGGATATTCTTTAAGGATTCCTGAAGACACAGGTCATTGTATTTAGCAAATATGCCCTAATTTTGTTTAAAAAAATCATTACAAATTATGTATAAAAATGTATGGATTTATATAAACAGATTAGTCCTTTGTCTATTACCTTTACCATCATAGTTGTTAAAATGAAATTGTGTTGTTATAAAAAGTACACATGCATCATTCACTTTGTAATAAATGCCAAAATATAAAATAGCTTGGTTTTGGTTTTGTCTTTCTCATGAGATATCCTCAATATTTCTTCTTATTATTTTATTATTATTATTATTATTTAGGTTTTTTGGCTATTATTGATAACTTTGTTTCTTGGATAAGATGGTGGGAGGTAGTAACTGTACAAAAGAGACTAGCAATCCACCAAGAAGCCTTTTGCTGCCTACAGTCTCCTATATTCCAGTGTGGGTCCTTCCTACAGGCTGAAGTTCTTCAAGATCTGTTCCAGCATGCTTCTCTTCCATAGAGTACAGCCCTTCAGGAACAGGTCCAGTGTGGGATCCCCATGGGCCACAGGAGCCTGCTCCGGAGTGGATTCTCCATGGGCTGCAGGTTTCTTTAGGGCACATCCACCAGTGGTGATGTGGGGTTTTTGTGGGCTGCAGTGCGGATATCCACTCTACTATGGATCTCCTTGGGCTTTAGAGGGACAGCCTGCCTCACCACAGGATGCAGGGGGAATCACTGCTCTGGCACCTGGAGTACCTCTTCCCCCCTCTGTCTTCACTGACCTTAGCATCTGCAAAGTTGTTTCTCACACTATTTTTGCCACTCTTTTTCCTCTCCTTTCTCATCCAGAAACTGATTACCTTCCTCTAGGCCTCCCTCGTCCCTCCCAGTTTGTCTGCACACCTGAGAATTCTAGAGCTGTGACATTTTTTTTATCTGTGATTAATTTATCCACATGGTGTCTTCAGTTCATGTATTGTTACAAATCTGTTTCTTCAGAATGTGCTACTACGCATAACTTCAGATAATTTAATGATATATACTGCTTGAGTTTCTTGACAGTTCCTTGTGCAGTTGAGTAGAAAATGCTGTAAGCCAACAACTAATAAGCTATAGATTGGTTCTAGGGTTTTGTTTCTCAGTGATACTTTCTCTAGAAGAATGACATACGGGGTTTAGTGCTGCCATGTTGCAATTTCTACTTCCCAACTCATTTCAAAATCTAGTAGTAGCACATTTTTCTGCAATAGTTTCCACCCAGTTTGATTTGTATGTTTAGCATAACCTTTTATTTATATCTGTATATATAAATAAACTTAGACATAAATAGAGAAAATCTGTTCAATGATACCAATTAAATAAAATAACTTGAAAACAAATATCCCTATGCCCTTTCAGAGGTGTCCAGGTTGGGTCTTTTCCTCTATTTTCCTTGATACTGCAATAATTTCCTGTTGTTTCTTCAGTTACAAAAAGCCCTGCAGAGTTATTTGGGTTTGTGAGCAAAGACCTTTTAATCTGTGAGATCTGGATATCTGTCCTCCTGCAGACAACTTCCCTGCTTCTCATGACTCTAGTTATGCGTTTCTGTCTTTCTGTGCCTTTCCTTCTCCTAAGGAAAGCTTGTTGCTTATATATGCCCCTACAGGGCTCCACCTCATCCCAGTTTGCAAAAAGACTTTTATCTGCTGTCTACTCATAGTCATTTTAATAAAATATACATCACTTTTCTTTCCATTTTTATAGTCACCCTTTCAGTATTCTCCTGAAAATTTCGGTTGACAGTGCTTATTTACTTTTTAAAGAAAATATTTTTTTTAAAAGGAGAGAAGAGTTGACAATTCATCAGCATGCTGAATTATTCTTCGAGGGAAAATACAAAAGACTTAACCTCCCATCGTAACCCCTTAAAAAGAGGCATAACAAAAATCATGCTTCCTTCCGTGCCTTGGATCAACTGCAAGTTATTTTTGTCCATTTTGTACTGCAATCAGGTGACATGCTTAGTCTTCAGGGGGTTCCAGCTACAGGTTGTTTTGGTTTCTTCTTATTGTTTTTGTTGTTTGTTTTCCCTTTATTCACCTGTTAAAGTTACAGAACTGCCTCCTCCAGTCCCAGTTAAGGAGCTAATGTTTGTTAGTTAGACCTTTGCCATGCATGATACTTAGTACAGAGCTAAGCAGAAACAAATTTGGGTATGTACCTGATGATTAGAAACTTGCAATCATAAAGCAAACTGAAATCACCTCAGACCAAGGCAACCCCTGGTAAGTCCTGCAGTGGGACATTGCAGAGCTTTTGCTAGTAATAGTAGAATTATAAATACTGAACTACAATCCCTGCCCGAAGGAAAGCTGGGATCCTAGTGCTTGATGTTTCCTGCTTCTTTCACAGTTTTGTAACTCTGTCTGTGTGGGCAGTTCAGTATAGTTCAGTGATACAGTACTGATTATTTCTATAGTTGAAGTAATATTGACTTCAGATTTGAACTGACTTAAGCAGAAACAGCACTAGGTTGAAGTTCCTAATCTGAATAATCATACTTGTTGCTACTGATGCCATATATATTTAATAGTGACCATTTGCAGGAAGACCTTGTGACTTCAATTTGCACTGAAGTTACAAATGCTTTGCAAACATTTTAAAGATTTACAAAGCCGGGGTATAATCACCTGTGTCGCATTGTTATTTATCCAAAGAATCAGGTTACAGTAAGATTTGATTGTCTAAAGTAAGACATAATTTTGTAGTATTTTTTTTAGTGTCTGTTTTATGTGAGGTCTGTATTGAATAAGAATGGTGTACTTAATGGTCTTATTCCTGTCAATTTTGTTGGTCTGAAGCCAAGTCACCCATCTTAATGACATCATATCAGTGCTAGAGTAGATTTGGATTGGCAAAATTCTTTGGTGTAAAACCATTATATACAATAATTATGAGTGAATCAGAATTTCTAATTGCAAAGTACATAGGTAATTACTACAGTTACAATATTTCTTTTATAAACACTCATTTGGGGTTGTGATTGTTATTTTTTTATGGCCAAACGTAATGCTTGCTTTCCTCTACGAGCTATTCTCATATGATGTTTATATTTTTGTCATTGAAAATCATCAAGCATTTCTTTCTTCTGCATCTTTAGCAGAAGTGATCTTGAATAAATGTTCACCATATTTTCTCTTTTCATTATTTTTCTTTTATAATTTTTTGAGACTAAAAACCAATCAAGAAAGGAAGTTCAGTTTTCTGTTACACGTCTTAGTAAGTGGTTTTGTTGTATTGGATGTCCCGTGTCATCTCATTACGTAACAACTTAATTTTGAAAGAAATGCCAGCATGACTCAATCAAAACATCAGTTCATAAATCCTAAAAGTTATATGAAGCTTTCAAGAATACATTTTTCCTGAGATTGTACATGCTGTTAACATCCTGCATAGAACCTGCTTCTATTTCCAATCTGAATGCTTTAAAAGTAACTGCTATGTCTGCAGATAAACAGAAAAATCAAAACAGCGATATTTTTTTCTTCGGGATTAGTTTTTTGCAACTTCTCTGGGGCTACACTGTAGATCTACAAACAATAAATTCTTCAGTAGTTTTTTCCTGTGGAAAAACAAGTTCCTAATGAATTCAGAAATGTGCAGCATGCTGACATATATATTTAATGAGCTGCAGTTCTAAAAGAATCACAAGGTCTCCTATAAAAATCATTCATGTCCAAGACACTGGTGTAGCATTATTCTGATTCACTGGACATTAAGGCATATGCACGTAGCAATACTCTGGAATTTTCTGCTGTCTCCAACAGGTGCATGGATAGAATACATTTACCTGAAGAGAATGGGAAATATTGTGAATATACCATCCATAATCCAGAAGGGAGCTTCCATCAGCTTCTACACGATGATGGCTGTTCTGACTAACAGCCCTTTCTCATCATCAAAGGTAGATTTTCAGACTAGGAATTGCTGGTCACTTGCATTTAATAGACTTCTGGAATTTTATAATGATTTAGTATCAGCATGTCAGGTTGCAGAAGTTCTTATCTTTCATGCTACTTCAAGAAATAGTTTCATGAGCAATTATGATCTGCTTAAATCTCACATATAAGAAAGAGCAGCCTGAAGTATGTGATCTGAAGTTTTCCTCTCATATGGATATCAACACAACTCAAAATCTGAAAGCTTCCTAAAAAAAAAAAATCATGAAATTTAAAAGATTATTCTGTTAATCAGTATTTGTTTTCTCCTTGAAAATTCATTGGAACTTGACCAGGACAATAGAATGCATTGGCAATTTTGGCAATTGGATGTGAAGAAAGAAGAGCTAGGCATCAAATTAAAAAATAAAAAAATTTAAAAATCAAATTAAAAAATTAAAAAAAAAATCAAAAATAAAACAGGTTCTTCCCCTCCCCCCCATCCTTCCCAACACCAATGTGAGGATCTTCCACTATGTATATCTGCAGCAGCTCCTTTTGAGGAACTTGAAAAGGCCTGCGGTTTTTACTCAAATTTTATGTTTTTACAATGACTGTTCTTTAGTATGTTGCACCATGTTCCACAAAAGAAACAATACTCTTAATTCTAAGCCACTTTTTCTTCATCTTTTCTGTTGTAAACATATGCAATGCACATCCAAAATAGCACTAAAGTACACAAGGTGTCAGAAGACATATATCGTAAATATGTGACAGGTAAAACTGACCTGCAGCAGTGTAACTATGGGCAGTAATGGCACTTTGATCACAAATAAGCTTTTAACATTAGAAGAAAAACTAACAAAGATATTTCAGCTTGTCTAGATTTTTTCCTTGCAGTCTTGCACTTGGAGTTTAAGGGATGACTGAGTGCTTTGTCAGCTGAATGGTAAACTCTGTAGGAGGGAAGATAATCAACACAAAATCACAGCTGCTCTAACCATCCAAGCAATATTACCAAAATCCAGCTACAAATGAGTCACCAGTTTCTGCATCTGTTCTCACCTTTCACTCTTGCTTTCAGCCAACTCAAAATGCACATTTTGGCAGCCATACAACTTCATCTCATTTCGTGCTACAGTTTCTCAGTGGGAGTTGGAGAAATGGTTCATAAATAAAACTCAACCACTAATCACACCATCCACCTCTTAGAAAGTACAGCTTTCTATGATTGAAAAAGAACAACAATTTCTAAACATCATAATCAGCTAATTCTCCCCTTCTGAGAAATTACACTTGTTTTACTACAATAGCAATGGAATTGTACAGATTGAACACTCCACAGTACCTGAATAAGTTGTCTCAGAAGCTGTTCTTGTCTCTTTTTGGATGTTGTCTCACCACATCCCTATTCTCTCTGCATGTGGAACCCTTGAAATACACAGTAACCATCATCTGGCACTGCCTTAGGAGCTCTGGAACATGTTTTGGAGCTGTGCATAGACCAGTCAGATCAGCATCAGCTAGACAGGACTTAGAGAATATTCACATGTGGAACTACAAATCATATGAGAAGTCTGAGAAACAAGATCATGGTAGAATAAAGTCAGGTAGTAGACTAACATATATAGCATGACAAAAAATTTATCAAAATATATATTTGCTTCCACAGAATCTGTAGAATTATTGTCAGGTGATTATATACCTTCCATTTTATGATTAGTGTATGATTCATATTCTGAGCTATATATTCTGAGTAAGAATATTGCTAGTGGAGTAAGTATTTACCCTTTGATTTGTTGATTTTTTTATTTTTCCAGAAGGCATTTTTTTATACTTGGGTGTTGTTATTATGGATCATTTTACTTGGAGACCTGTATAGAAGAGGTTTTTTTTCTTTGACAATGACAGAGAACTAGATTGCTGTCAGTATTCAATATAAAAGGTGTTTTTCTGTGCAATGTTACATTCTTAATTTAGAGAATGTAGGTTTCTTTGTGGTTAAAGTTACAACTGTACACGAGTAGGACACTCCTAAAGTCTCTACCAAAGATTTGTCACTTGTGTCTTAGCTTTATGCTTTTTTCAGGACACACAATGATCTGTTTATTGAAATTATTCTTCCAGTGTCTTAGAGTTTAAGTACCTGTTTAACATACTTGCTTATTAATCTCTGTAAAGAAATATGTATATCTGTATGAAACTGTGTTGAGCATGTATGCATTTCAGATGTCACTGATTATTAATGCTCCATTATGATAGATGTTACGGAGTAATTCAGGGAATGTATGGAAATCATGAGTATTGAACAAGAAGAGACTGTTCTGGTTATGATAAGTTTTTCTTTTGTCTATTTTTTTATACTCTTTCTTAATCGTAAGGAAAAAAAAAAGTACATGTATTTATCCAATCTAACAGAAAAGACCACAGTACGTATTTTACATCTCTCCCACTATAATATTTGAAAGGAAAAAATATTCCAGTTTAGTAGGTGTCCACTTTTATTTCAGGCAGACTTGAAAATTATTTACATTATTAATAGAGATTATATCTGTATTTTGATTTGTCACAGTGGCAGCTCTAAAGCTTTTTTCCTGGTGTGACGTTTTAGTAAGGAATATGAGGCAGGTTCAGTGTACTTTGTGTTCCCATGTGTGCTGTCTCTTCATCTTCCTGTTTTGCGTGGTGTTCGCTCCATACCTAGTGCAGGAGGGAAATAAGCCTCAGAAAGATTTTACCATGAGATATAAAGTTCTGGTGGGTGCAGACCCCAAGATTAGTGTTGCCTCTGTTTGACATTGTGTATTTGCTTCTCAAACTTAAATAAGAAGACTGACATTATGGATGGAATGAATGCAAACTTCCTCTTCGTGAGTGTAGTCTCAGTTTGATAATGTCCTATGAAAGAACCAAAAAATGTAACTAGCATAGTTTCAGTTTTTGCTTTAGGCTACCAGTGCATATTCAGTTTTTCCTCCAGCTTCTTCACTGCTTTTTACCGTAGCCAACTTCTGTATCACTGCTATGTTCCTAATATTCATTCCTAGCTGTGTTTGAGCATGATTACACTGTTACTGTACTTCTTGTGTCATCAGAATATATCCTTGACTTATTTTTCCAGTTCTGTATTAACTGACTTATACCATAGAACAATATAGTCCAGCCATATGATTATTTTTGAAGTCCTTGTGAAAATTCATCATGGTATCTAGCATTTTTCATTTGATTACATTAATCTCCAGCATATTCTGGGAATCCATTCTAGACATAAGGAACTGCTTCAAAACATTTTCTTTATTTATAAATGGCATTTTCTTGGTCTGTATTTGCATCCTTCTCTGTCGCTTATTTCTGTGCTCAGGAATGTCAAACAGGATATTTTTTATCAGGCATTGCACTGTTGTTTGCAGAAAAATTAATGGAATTGTACACTAATCCATCTGCATAAGAGAACCAGTGAACAGGACTTGCTAAACTGTTCATGAAGAAGATACGGTATAATACCCATTCTGTGCAATGCGGAAGGAAACATCATGTACATTGTACATTATTTTACAGTTAAAGAAGCTATTGTAATAATTTGAGAAATTTTTGAGAAAGTAGCAATTCAGTTTAGTAAATACATATTCTTATGATAATTTGGGCCAACTTTTCTTGCCTACAATTGTTATGTATTTTATCTGGTTTTGTGGATTTTGCTTAACTTCATAGATCTGAAATGCTTCTTACTGTATATTTGATGATGAGAATAGACGTGGTTAGGCAAACATCTCTTATAAGTCAGAGTATTTACAGATTTGTTTTTTCTTCCCCAAACCATAAATGCAAGATATATTGCATTATCCATATTTGAATGATTTTTTTTTCTTTCTCATATATGAGATCACAGGAAAGTTATTTTTGGTACAGACCAAATTTTTTCCAGCAGTATTAATAGTAACCAGTAAATAGTAACTGGTTCTCCCTTCCTTTTCCACCTTCCTCAATAATTAAGGTAGGTAAATAATATTTTTTTAACAGCTTTATTTTTGTTTTTCACTCAAAATTAGGAAATAATTAGATAAACTAAAAACAAGATTGAGAAGATACGGTAAAAGTTATATAATATTAAGGATATTTGTGCTTTTTTTGTTACCTTTTTTATTTTTTTACGCATCAGTTAGCACTCATATCTGCCTTGGAATGTTTAGAATTAACTATAGTGAAATATTTAGTAAATTATGCAGTGAATTTTAGTTTTGGGGATTACTATTGAACAGATAAAATTTTCCCTTGTAATCAGATACAAAATAGGACTGCAAATTTTATACTTCTGTAGAAACACCTTTAGCTACTTTAGTAAGGATACTCTTTTTTACAAGATCCTGTTTTTACAGGATCCTGCTGACCATACTGCACAGATGTTACAACTAGTACATATTTGGTTTTTAGAGAATGAAGCATTACCTTTTGAAATAATTCTTTTTTTTAATTTTTTAAATGTTTTCCATATATGCTTCTAGTAACCTATTACTGGAAACAGAAAATAAAGTTAACTGAATAATCTCTGATCTAATTCAGAATATTATGGTGAAAGCATACAGGTATGTATAGCATACATAGCTATACATCAATATAAATTCACAGAAAGACACTTTACATTGTGCAAGGAGAAGGTACTAAGAAGGATTTTGACTCCTTATACAATACAGTAAGGAAGGTCAAAGATTATATTTTTCTCAAAAATCATCTACTACTGTTGTCTACAGCTACTTTAGTGCATTAGGAGGGCAGCTCTTAATGAATCACTAATACATGATTTAGTACTGTTTTTGTGATTCATAGTCATATGTTATTTCAGCATATGTCTTGTCACAGTTTTAAATGTGACTTCTAAGGGTAATATCTGTAATCAGTAAAATCAGAAATAAAATTGCTGAAGTGTATGTACATTTTAGTTAGGAATAATGTAGATTTACATTTCTATTGCATGATGTTTTGAAAGAGAAGCAGATACTCTATAGGTAAATAATACTGTTATTAACTATGTCTCTCTATATAGACAGATATAATATATAATAAAGTACTTTGTATGTCAGAAATTAGAAGAATATTTAATGTTTTATTTTAAAGAAAATGCATTTTAATTATCCCAAGAATTACCCCCAAATCTCTGACATTCACTGGTTTTCTCTTTTGTATAATAAAGCTGTAATGAAAACAGAAGTTTCAGCATTAGAAATGACAGAAGAGATAATTGAGTGGTCTTAGTTACTAATTTTTACCAGTCTACAGGGTTTTCAGTTTGCTCTTGTGTTAGAATTCCATAAATTTTATTTACGTGTCTATGCTGGGAGGTTTTCACAGGAGACAAAATTCAGTCGTGAATTCTGATGTGGGATCACAATACTTCTCTTTCCAAAGAAATTATGATGAACAGAGTGCTTTATATGACTGCTTTATATCAAATATTTTAAGATGTAAATTGTGTGCATTTTTCCTGTATTCAGTGAAGAAAAAATTGTACAAGTTAAAAGTTCAGTCACTTAAATGCCAGCTGCCACTTGGTAAGTATTTAGTGTAAAAAGCTGTAAACTTGAGTGTATATATTTATAGTATTGGAATGAATGTATGTTTAAAGTTTACATGTGATACAATTAAGTAGTAACTGTTTTTCCACCTTCCTCAATGAAGGTAGGTAAATAGTATTAATAGTATTTTTAATTGTTTTTTTTTTTCCCCTAAAAAAAAAAGAAGGCAGTAGTAAAGCAAGTATCCCAAAGATACAAAACAAGTAAAAAGCATAACCAGATTAAAAAAAGAACTTCCTTTTCCTCAGGTGTACTACTACATGAAGATTGAAGTGTCAAGCAGAGTATTTGGGGTTTAAATTTTTATTTAGTTTTCCTTAATATTTTTGTAGTCTTGAAATTTAAATAGCTTTTGGAGATGATATGTTATGGATAAGGATTTTTATGAAGTTGATAAAAACAAAATATATTCTCAAAAATCAAAAGCCGGTATTCATTTTTCTCCCTTGCCTTTTTCCATGCATTGATGTGGGAAAGAAATCCAGAAATTCCAGTGGCATTTATGGATCATGGGGGGGTTTTTAACAATTGTAAGCTTCTGACAAGAAAAGCTGAATAATGGAAATAAATCTTGACTGGATTTGTGTATTAATCATGGTTTGAGGGAGTATTTCTATTCAGTTCCACAGTTACATTTTTGAGGGCAAAAAAGATAATGCTAACTCTAAGATACTCTGATTTTACATATATGCATCTTCATTAACTGCAGCATCATAACAAAATAAGTGGTATCATAAACAGCTTCTGAGTATGCAATTCACTATTCCAGTCATAAGTGGATATATTTTGTGTTTTACCTTGACAATGTTCCTTTCAGCGTGTGCCCATTCCCCTGATTATAATGCCTAGGTGTAGAACATCCTTTTCAATTTTTTTAATTGTTTTATTAAGAAATTTAGAAGTTGCTTAGCTGTGAAGAGATGCTTTCAGTCATACTTGTCAATGGTGTTTAATATATAAGACATACATAAATATACATATATATAAAACCTTTCTTTTTCCTGAATCAATGTAAACAGAGCCCAGATGGCCGTATAGAAGTCAAAGGGCAGCATGGAAAATCGTCACTGCATATTAAAGATGTGAAGTTGTCAGATTCAGGGAGATATGACTGTGAAGCTGCAAGTAGAATTGGTGGGCATCAAAAGAGCATGTACCTTGATATTGAATGTAAGTTCTAATATTTTGTTTTCTCTTTTAAATTTGTTTTAAATGATTTTTTTAAAAAAATGTACATTCTTAATGGAAGGTCAAGTTTTTCCTGGTAATTCATGTTTGGTCTTGCATAATTTTAGAAAACATATCCTTCTGTAGTTAGTGATATTGAATTCTGTGGAGGAATACTGTCTTTTTTGAAGTTGATGAGACCCTTGTTGGTGATTTAAGCAGGACAGGATTTTACCTGAAATCATATTCCAGTGGTATTACTCACTAACTTCAGACTGAGCTTAATAGCTATAAATCTTTGGGCTACTGGAGACTGTTTTGAGTGAAAAGCATCCAGTGCACTAAGCACTGGTTTAATAACGCTGGTTTGAGCAACATCTCAGTCTTGATCTTAACCTTCTAAGATTCAATGAAGTCTTCTGGTTTTTTCCTAGTTCAGATTTACTAATCCCCAACAAGTCTCTAGCCCCTGCTATAATCCCTCCTGGAGTTCATGAGTTTGTGACAATCTCTTTTAGAGACTGTCTTTATTCAAAGCTCTTGAATTTTATCCAGAAGAAAAGGAGATTATTTTTGCTTAGACAAGAGTCTGGAGCTCTAGAAGGCAATTATATAACTAAATAAATTTGAAATACACAAAAATTAATTGGAAAATTGTCTCTTCAAACTGTTCATCGAATTTATGAAGTGACAGTCTTCAAAAATGAAAAGAAGCAAAAAATTATTTTATATTTCATCATTTTTCTATTTTGATAGAGATTTTCTAGATACATTTGTTCTACTTTTCCAACATGGCTTCAGTGAGCCTTTTGGGGATTGTGTCTCTGAATGAAAAAGTCTTTCCAGTGGGAAGATAGAAGTTGGAATAGAATCTGTGGCACAGCAAGAGGAGTATCAGTTGCAGACTGCTGAGCGATTTCCTGAGGAATTCTGACAGTGACGAGTATACAGTTACATTTGCATCTTTTTGGCAGGCAAGCAATGCATTATGACATAGGAAAAATATCTGAAATGAAAATGAGCAATGGTCAAAGCTGTAACTGGGTGCTAGGAATTGAGAGATTTGCTAACCCAGAAGTACATTATTAATGGGTTTAACGTAGCTATTCTTCAATGGACAGACATATGAAGGGATTTGAAACTTTGCAAAATATTATTATTCTTTTGAGAACATATTAATTTATATTTGTTTCTTTAATGAGTGCACTGGTACACTGATATTTAGTTATTTTATATGTTTATAAAGGAAAAAATAGATAAAAATGTAAGTTCAATGAAGTTTCTTTAAAATTTCTGACCTATTAAACTGACCTATTGTACATGTAATGATATGAAATATATTGTTTGATTAAGATTATGTAGCCATTATGTTTTAAAATGAAAGATTAATACCTTCTTTATTCAGAAGAGAGATAAGATGCACTACATTTTATGAAACACAGGCAATTGAAATTTAAGAATATATTATCAGCACAGAATTTATACTAAAAGGCATAACATAATTTCTGGCAAGATACAATACATTATTAGATTCTAAGATATCTTTCAGGGTGAAAGTTTTAGAACAGATGCTAAGAATTTAAAAGTAACATATTGCCATTATGGTATGGCAGATGTAATTTTGAATATGTGTGGGAACAATCAAATACAGTGTACGGGAAAAGGAATAGCATATTAGTTTAAGCCTTGATAGACACATTTTTTTTTCTGCAGTTCAGAAATTTTATGAGAAAACATAATTTTTAAAAGAACATAGAAATATTATTCTAACATCAGATATCACACATTGTAATGTTTCTTTTTAAAGTCTCTAACACAAGATTTTTATTTGGTCTAGCAGAAAACGATGACATTTCTAAAACTGGAGTTTTCAGTTTTAAATATTTTAACTGATAATGAGGTTTAAACCAAATATATTTTCTTCCAATACAGGTGTTCTCTGAATAACAGGAGTACAACTTTTTCACTATCCTTCATGTGTCAAGTATTTTTATAATGCAAAGCAAATATTTTTTAGGTGATAAAATATAGGTCTGTCTTCATTCATGATTTGATTAACGAGTCAGAGAAGTGTTTTGCTTGTTTTGGAAATAACTTTGCACTGATACATGAACTGCAAGTGTAGCTTATTTGTCTTCCCCTGAAAGAAAACACTTGTCTAACAGTGAAGACTTCTGTTCTTTATAATAATGTCCCCAGGTGGAAGTGTCTTCTTTCCAGACTCATCTCCTATCAGTCTAGTCTCTGTCATAAACTTCTCTAATGAGACAGTCTCTGACTCTCTCTATCAGAATCTATCACCACCTCATTACCACCATTTCCATACAATGCTGTGGTGTTTTAAAAACTATCAGCCCTTTTCTCAACAACAGATAATGTTTTTTAATGAAGTAGGTGCCATAGTTATCCTTCATTCCAGTTATTTCACTTTGTAAGTTACAAGCTAGAGATTTTCAGCAAAATGTACAGGTTCAAAACCTAAACAACTAATATTCCTGTAGCAAAATGGGAAAATTGGAGGAATTGTTATTAGATTCCTTGAAGTCAGTATTGAATAAATGATTTGACTCTCCTTTTATTATTTTCCAAGTGATATTTTTTCAGCATGTTAATTGTAATGATTTTTTT
>JAAGNO010029199.1:17111-29545 GCA_033439905.1 Ceryle rudis
ATATTTCTTGTAAAAATAATTAATCCATACATTTCCTTGTAGGTCTCATTCTATGCTGTCTACTGAGAAATGAAAAATCTCCTGCTATACACTGTGTTACCATGCTTAGTATTCTGAGCAAGCTTCCTCTATAACTTCTGGACTATGACATTCTTATTGTGTTGGGCCATTTTTGTTGGAAAAAGCTTAGGCCTGCATCTTTAAGTGTTTTCTCTAGATTTATTCCAACTCAAAGAACACGACCCTTGTTTTTCCCTCTATTGAATTTGGCAGCTTCAATTAAACATGCTTTCTTCATGTAAGAAATCCCTCAAGGAAATTCTATCAAGTAGTAAATTGTTCCTTTCCAACTGCCACTAATGAGAATATTAAATTCTCTTTCCCATGTGTTATATATTTTAAAGGGTTTTCCAGTCTGAATATGATTAACTTACCAAGATTTACTATCTTTATCCCTGAGATTTCCTTACTGTCAAGTATACTACGTTTGTGGTTTATTATTTTAAAATTATATGGAATTCTCAACTATCTTAATTACTGCTTTGCAAGAATGGATAGAAAAAGGCACATCATCTGTGCATTCATCATAATTATCCCAACGATAAAATAGAAAATAGTTAATTTGTCTGCAAACATGTGTTGTGAATACGACTTTAGTTCATAAAACATGAAGTTATAAGAACACCTACTTCATGAACAACTTGCCGAAATCAGCAGAGAAATACTGAAATTTATGAGCTGACTGAAGGCAGTTCAAAGTCCTCAAAATAATGGGGATTTCAATGTTCCCAGGTGTTTAAGTGTAAGTTACATGAACTGCACTTGCACGTATTGTAAATGATCTACCTGCCAGATCCACTGCATACATGAAGGCCTCAAAAATAGTCTACATAAACATCAGACTGATGGAAAAAATGTGTCTGCAGGTGAACTAAGAAGGTCTTCAGTCACTGGGTGCCACAGCATCACGGTGCTAAGCCAGGTTTACTCTGGCAGCTGCGTACTTTGGAAGGCTACTTCTCACTGACCACATCTTTTCTGCCCTCCATGTTTTCTAGCCAAATGGATGTTGCAGATGACCTTGTGAATTTACCCCAAGGGACAATGTTATTGATGTCTTCTAAGAAGAAGACAGGGCTTCTTCTATGGTTGGCTATGCAATGGCTTAGCATAGGTGAAGTTTCTGCCTTCATTAGAATAACTCAGTGATAGAAAATCAGAACCACATGGATGACCTTTTTGTTTCAGATACCTTGTCACATAATTTTTTCTTCTTTTGAATTTTTTCCCATCACTTGTTTTATACAATTGGTGTTTAAATATGTTTGTGAGATACCAGGTTTTATTTACTTTTCAATAACTCTTTGAAATGCCTATGAATACTTTTTTAATGTAGTTACTGACAGCACAGCTGAATCATTGTAGCTGCAAATGAAAGAGTTCTTATAAAAGTAAAACTGGAGCGAGATGTAAACCTATGTTAAAAACCCACAGCTTTTTATTTGATTAGGTGTAAGACGGATGCCTTGAAATATTTAGGTGAGGAGAATATATTATTACTTGAATGACAACTTAAATCTCACTGGATTATTTATTAATGTGAGAAAAGCAATTAGAATTTTGACCTAAATGTTTAATGTTTCAAGCTTCCTCAAAACTGCACTTGCTTGTGAATTAAAGGTTATCATTTCAAAGCAAGCTTAATTTCCACAAACTTTATAAATGACAGAAAAAACAGGGAGTGGAGGTCATATACCTACCCACTCTTCACATGAGGTGGATTTCAGTATATAATGAAGTAGATAAGGACTTTTCTCACAGTCATCTCTCTCTTTTTGTCTGTCAGTGTGCCACATACAGTAACGCTTTAATCCGTCATGCGATCACCTTCACTAAAACTGTAAGTCAATGCTGAGCTGTCTACCCACTGATTTCCTGCAGTGCTACCCTTAGGTGTGCAGAGAAACAGCAATTAGACTGGATTGGCTCAGGATACCTGTGAAGAAAGGCTGAGAACGAGGAGGGTAGTTCCCCAGGAATAAAACCTGATTGTTGATAACTGTGAATAGCTGGATTTAATCAGAATTTATAAAAACTTCTCTGTGTGACTGTGTTATGCAGAATTTTAAAAATAATAATAATAATAATAATAAAAAGGTTCTGTTGGATCTGTTTGAGATTTCACATTTACTTTTATCTTTCAGAAATATTGAGAGATGGTCTCTTTTAAACAGAGAAGAGACAACTGGAAAAAGACACTAGAAAAAGTTTTAAGATGTTCTTGAACTACTCAGGTAGTAAAAATATACAGCAAGAAAGACCTAGTGTTAGATTTTTAAAATGTATTTCTTTCTTAATCACTACGAATGGAACCACAAGGTGATGAAATGGTGTGTTAATGGTTGTCCGTGACAACTCTAGAGAAAGGACAGGTGTAGCAAACAGCTTTAGTGAAGAGGGGAATGTTTTTTATTCAGCATTACACCATTTTCTGAGTATAAGATATTACTGATGATGAACCAGGCCCTTTAAAACAGTCTAAAGACTGGCACATGGTTTTCTGTGGGATGAGTTTATGTCTGGGATCTTTGAAAATGTGATATAACCTGAAAGTAAATTATAAAATTTGCTTTCTGAAGAATACGAATACTAAAGACCAGAAGGGACACAAAATATCAGCATCAATATTTTTGATAACAAAATTTTGTTAGCAAAAATGATACTGCCAGAATTTTTTTCTCAATAACTTCTAATAAAATTAAAAGAAATAATAAACATAAATATATAATAAAATCCTGTTTTCAGGAAAACTAAAGCTAAAAATGCATGTCTTTTTTCCATCCATCTACTAATTTCATATTATTTCCATATACTTTCAAACTCTTGAATGTGCAAACTTAAAAAATGCATTCATGATTATAACACCAGAAATTGCTTGAATAGATGTGGATATTCTCTAACAAAAGGATGAGAAATGAATCATACATTGCCAAGAGTAACTTGACCTTAATCAATCTGCTGAATAAGGTGTCTCTCTTACTCTTTTGGAATTCCACATGAAAATTTAAAAAGGAACTTCAGTTTAAATGAAGAAAAGGAAATATGTATCTCAGCATTTCTATGTGTATGGATACTGGTAGACCTAATTGGTTTATGGAAACATCAATTGTTTTTTATACATGTGCTCATATACAAACATAAAAAAAAGGTAGAAAGAAAAGCATCAAATCATATCATCACAGAATCATTGAATGATTTGGGTTGGAAGGGACCTTTGAAGGTCATCTAGTCCAACTCCCCCTGCATGAAGCAGAGACATTTTTAACTATATTCGGTTGCTCAGAACCCCATCCAACCTGACCAGGAATGTTTCCCAGGATGGGGCTTCTACCACCTCTCTGGGCAACAACCTGTTCCAGGGTTTCACCACCCTCATTGTAAAAGACATCTGCCTTATATCTAGTCTAAATCTACCCTCATTTAGTTTAAAACCATCACTCCTTGTCCCCATCTTTCTTATAGACTCCCTTTAAGTACAGAAAGGCTGCAATAAGGTCTTCCTGGAGATGAACAACCCCAACTTTCCCAGCCTTTCTTCAGAGGAGGAGTTCCATTCCTCTGATCACATTTGTGGTCCTCCTCTGGAGAAGACAGGATTTCTCATGTAAAATTTTTATATCCCTACATCAGGAAGCAATTTAAAGTGGGTATGTAAACATAGACAGAAACACTAAGTCTAAGCAGTAATTCAGATATGCTAAAAGGTTATTTTCAGGTTTCTCCCTAGTTTTTATTCTTACAACTACATCAAAGCGTGGTATATAATTTCTAATACATGTTTAATTTCTTTGCCATTTCTTCACATCTGACATTTGCATATATGGTAGTTTCACCCACTTATACAAGAGGATATTTTCAAGTGATTTAGGAAAGTAGTAGCCCAGTTTGAAGCCTGTCTTTTCCATGAGGCAATAGGCATTAATAATTTGCCAAATCTTCTAGGCTAGCACCCCTACATTGAAATTAAATCCTCCATCAGAAATTTCTAAATAGCTCAAATATGCATAAAAATTCTCAGAGTAATTGGCAAACAGGAGTGAGGTCATAAACAGTGAAAAATTTTACCCCTGTTTGATTCAGAGTAGCCACAAAAATCCATTGCAATCTCTGAATGCCTCAGGTGCATAAATAAGGCTCTACGGTGCTGCACATCTTTAATCCTGGTCACATACTTTACATAATACAGCAGCAAAAAGTGACTACTTATTATCGTTTTAAATTTAAATTTAATAAGTGATGGTCCCTGTCAGCTTTGACACTCCTCTGTGGAAGCTTGAGAGCTATAACAAGAAGTAATGCTAAGTCAACATTAAAAGAGACTAAGCAATGGAGAGAATTTAAAAGACTAAAAGCTAAACAAAATCAGATAGCCAGATAAAAAGATAACCAGTAGAGAGACATCAGAACTATGACAACAAAGATACAGGCAGCAGCATAGTCAGGGATTAAATGAAAAATGAATGTGAACGAGTCTTAGAAGAGCAAAGCATCGGGATGGGAGAAGCAAAAGAACAAAGAAAATATCAGCCAAGAGGAAGAAAGGAGGATCACAAGAAATAAAATTAGATATACAAGACATAAAAGAGAGAAGCTACAGTTCAAGCCTAATATTGCAGTATGCAGACAAGTCATCAAACAAACACCTTCTCAAATTTTGAAATGGTACTGGAGAAAAAAAAAAATCTACAAAACCTGTCTTCCTGGAAGCTTTAGCAGAAATCAGTATTAACACAGTAGAAACCCTTTAAAGTGGAAATACTGTATGCTTCCACAGTCAGCTCTCCATATTTTTATAATATAAAAGCATGTATCACTTTAAGGCATACTAAAGAATCAAGAGGCAATTCAACTAGGTACATCATCTCTAAGATCTACTATGGAAAGAGGATTTGGAGAAGACTTAGGAAGGCCATGGTCACAAAAGCTTTTTATATTTGTGCATAGCAATGTGGGGAGTTCTGCACAGTATAAATGCTCTAAAAACAGCAGTCACTGTAAAGGAAAAATGATAACCATGTCAGTATATGTAAATAAGCAAATTCTTGTTAACCTATAACAAGAAAAAATTCCATTCTCTTCCTGCTCCACTGAAAACAAATTGAGAATATCCAAAGGGAAAATAACTTCTTAACTAGATTCTATTAGATTTCCCGTAGGAGAAGAAAGAATATTTTGCAAAAGAGAAATGAGAATAGTTCCTCATATAAACCAAATACAACATTGAAAATAAAATCAGTTTCTCTATACATACCAGCAACAAGAAGTTTTAGTTTGTAGGGATTTTTGTTTGTTTTCATTTTTTAATCTTGGAAGCTTTACATATGCAAATGGTTATATAGTGAAAACACTTTTTCCTAAGCTTTTGAGTATATTTTGCAGTTCATATTTATAGTACATGGTCAAAAATACACAATAGGAAAACCTCAGAGGTTTCACCCTGTACTTTTCAATTTATCAGGTATTTGTAGTTAGTGTTAGTCGTTAGATGATATCCCTCACTGACCCTTTTGTGAGAATTATGAGATCATGTTGCTTTTGTAGTTTTGTAGAAAAGAACCCTACTACTCTTCAGGTGCCCATGAAAATCATTTTGGATGACCAAGTTACTTCTAAGATTGCCTAGAATTAATCAGAATATAAATATACATTGCCAGTAGAATAGCACAGCTTGTTTTTCAGCTGTCTTTCTGAACTACTTTTCACACCAAAGAAAATGTAGAATTAAAGAATGCCTTTATGAGAATCCAGTCATAAGCAATACAAATGAAGTAACTATAGGTACACTGAACAGAAACACAGGAAAAAAAAATCCTTTTTTTTTTTTTTTTCCCTACCTATGCTTTAAATAAGATGCATGAGAGCGTCCTTCACATTATCAATCCTAAAGCTGGAAGGGGCTTTAGAAGATATTCAAGTCTATCTCCTAGTACAAGGTCATACTCTGTACTCTACTGTTCTGTACCCTTTCAGACTCCAAAGGTGTGATAAGCACCCCAGCTATGCACGCAGTTCTGGTGAGCTCCTTGCTACATTGCATTCAGCCAAATATTACACTGGATGATTCCTTTTTTCTGGATGACACTTTTTCCTTGCTGCCTGATTTTATTGGTGATCAAATCCTTTTATGCAATACTATCTGTGAGAAGAAATTTTGTGGATGTTCTAAGGAATGCATTGGAGAGCTGAAGAACCTTTAAAAGGGTCCTAGTTATCCACTTCATGGATTTGCCATAACCTTGAGGAAAGAAAAAAACAGTTATTTTGAAAATATCCTTAGTCTAAATGAAATTATGATAAATGTGAATGCACATTTTTATTTGCATTGATTATAGCAGACAACAAAAAGAGTGTTAGAAAAGACACAAACAAGGAAAGAAGAATAATAAAAACATCCACATGTGCTTAGTCCAATATGCATCTGGGAAGTGGAATTTTTTTACTCTTTTTGTTTCCACTTTTTTTGTTGTTTACTTGTTTTGCACCAGGAGGTGCTGATCCATCCAGTTGCCAGCACGACAGACACTCCGTAAGGCATCTTTCAAAATGCTATTTATTAGAGCTGACACTGTAAGGAGAAAATACGTTAGATAATCTTATGTCCCTTTAGCTGTTGGGAACCCTGGGAGCCATAGCATCTCGTGAGCATCTTATCCAAATGTAGCATGCTGGGTACACCCCATCCATAGAAGAGTCTGTCCAATTTCATTCATTCAAGCTTTTATAGGATTTTCTTGCAAAGAAACAACTCCATAATTTCTTACAGTCAAGTAGAAAGGATGCTTGCATAAGAATTTCTTGCTTCATTTTTAGTTAAAGGAGATGCCATGGCAGGTGGCCTGGTACCAAGTGGAAGCTGCATGCAGGCTTCTCTGCTACACTGAAGTTAGTGAGCTCATCCTGCAGCCAAGGGCAACACAGCTGGAAGACCACTCTGGACGTGCAGGACAGCACAGACTTCTTCATACTCCAATAAACTATTATGTGACTACCAACTCCTTAATGTAGAATGCTTTTCTAGTCAAAATCGCTACACTTCCCTTGTAAACCTTTCTGATACACTTCTCATGCAGGATTTCTAGTTTCCTTCCTAACCTACATATCAAGCTGCTTCAAAAGAAAGGATTTCTCTGTTGATGAAACATGATAATTTTTATAACTATTTTTATTTTTTGAGTCCCAGGGATCAGAATAGATCTAATCCTTTTTCTGAAACTTGCAGTTTCAAGTTTTATCAATTTCTAGTTAAGCAGCACCTATTTCCTTATTTGGTTTTAATAGGTCATGATTTTATGCTTCTGATCTTTCTCATGTTCTTTTTTTTTTTCTGGGCACTCCCCATAGTTCACAGCTTTTGTGAAGTTCAAGGTCTAAAAGTGATTCAGATGCAGCCTTGTTGGTATTGAGCAAGGGAAGTTTTATAAAAGTATTTTCAGGATTTCTCCCCTAGATCCATTTCCTGTCAATCTTCTATCTGCTTAGGTTTTACTGCCTATGCCATATATATGTAGATGATTGATCCATTTTAAGTATAGATTTGGATATGTGTCACTGTTGGATTTAATTTTATTTTTTAGTTCATTTCTTCTATTTCAACTGGTCAGTTCTTCCACAGAAGGGTGTTAAATATATTGATGTCAAATCCATGTTACTGATTGTGCTGGTTTTGGCTGGGATAGAGCTAATTTTCTTCATATGTATGAAGGCGATATGTTTGGATTTATGATGAAAACAATGTTGATAACTCAGGGATGTTTTCATTACTGCTGAACGGTACTTACACAGAGCCAAGGCCTTTTGGGTTCCTCACCCCACCCCACCACTGAGTAGGCTGGGGGAGAACAAGAAGTTGGGAAGGGACCCAGCTGGGACAGCTGACCCAAACTGACCAAAGGTATATTCCATAACATATGATGTAATTTTCCATGTATAAAGTTGGGGGAAGAGAAAGGAAGAGGGGATGTTTGGAATTAAAGTGTTCGTCTTCCCAAGCAACTGCTAGGCACCATGGAACCCTGCTTTCCTGGAGATGTCTTGCTGATGGGAAGTAGTGAACAAATTCTTTGGTTTGCTTTGCTTATGTGTGTGGCTTTTGTTTTACCTATTAAGTTGTCTTTGTCTCAACCCAAGAGTTTTCTCACTTTTACTTTTTTGATTTTGTGCCCTCATCCCACCAGGGGAGAGTGAGCAAGCATCTGTGTGGGGCTTAGTTGCTGTCTGGGGATAAACCGTGACATTGCTCTATTCCTACCTCTGCTTCTTTTTTTCCACTTCATTGAAGTATAGACAGTGAATTTATTTTCCTCAAATCGTACAAAATCCTGATGTACCTGCCACATGGACTCATTTTTGGGCCTGATCTTGTTCAATATCTTTACCAATGATCTAGATGAGGGGATGAGTGCTTCCTCAGCAAGTTTGCAGATGACATCAAATTGAATGGGGGTGTTGATCTACTTGATGGTAGGAAGGCTCTGCAGAGGGATCTGGACTGTTTGGATCAATGGGTCAAGGTCTATTGTATGAGGTTTAACAAGGCCAAGTGCTGGGTCCTGCACATGGGTCACAACAACTCCAGGCGATGCTACAGGCCTGGGCAAGAGTGGCTGAAAAGCTGTCCAGCAGAAAGGGACCCGGGGGTGCTGGTAGACAGCTGGGTGAACATGAGCCAGCAGTGTGCCAAAAGACCAACACCATCCTGGCCTTTATCAAACTATCATACTGTTGTGTGTCCAGCAGGATCACAAAAGTGATTGTGCCCCTGTACTCAGCACTGATGAGGCTTCACTACTGTGTTCAGTTTCACTGACCTCTGCTTAAGTAGTTTTGCATGAAACTCATAGGATCATGGTACCTTGAATATTTTATGGAAGTATCTCTTCCGTTTTCTTTCTGTTGTTGTAGGCTGAGACTTTGCTCCTTCTGTATAATAGAACATTTAAAAAAAAATTTGAATCTGTTCACCTCTCAGGCTTTGTTACTCTGTACGCCTGATCCTTGCTTAAAACTCTTCAGATTTACCATATTAATACATATAAATGTCTTCCCCCTCTTTAATGAGCAGTCTGCCATTATTTAATAATAATTTATTGTTGAGAAAGTAAATTTTTTGCTACTATTAATATCTGTAAAGCTATCTACTTCTTTGGAGGATTCATGTATTTTGACATGAGCTTTTAAAGTATTTACAAGAACTTCACCTGTTTCTACTTTTCACTGGTTGTTTGATCTTCTTGGTGAGACTCCTGGCACTGTTACAGATATTGATACTGGATGTGTTCCAGTATCAGTACTTAGAAGAAAACTTGTTAATCCACTGTGAAGAAGATATTAATTTCTTCTAGTAGGAGAGATTAAAATTTTAATAAAGTCTACATACTAGAACTTGTGTTTTACATTAACTTGTTCATGCAGATATTTATAGGTAATGCAAATCCATAAAAGGAAAAGAATAGGACTGTTTTGTTAAGAGTCATCATTGAAAATCAGATATGAAGATGTACTCTGAGAGGGTAGTAAGTTAATGTGACTCACCTTTATCACATTATGATATTTTTCTGATCATATATAAAAGTTTATTCTCATTTGTTATTAATCGTATATAGTTAATAAAAACTCAGGCTTGATTTGCACTGTATTTCTAATAAGAGTTAAATAATGTACTTAATTTTCAAATAATTTTAAGCTTATGTAAAACATAAAATCATTCTATAAAATAATAAAGAGCCTAATTTATTCTATTTTTCTTTTTACAATATTTGCATATTTTCTAGCTTATTTCTAGAAAATTGTGAACTAAGCAATACTAATTTTATCTATTAGTTCCATAGAATAAATTTCAGCTGTTGTTTAAGGTATTTGCAGAAAATGCATTACTATGCTATAGCTGGTTGAATTCTCTGAACTGAATTGCCTAGTGATAAATGAACAGTGCTGAGCTGTTCTCAGTACTCAAAATCTAAATGTCATGGAAATACAGGAAAGAAGCCTGTCATGGTTTGGCTTTGGTTTTTGGTTTGGTGTTTTTATTTAAAAGCCTTTGAAAGAATCATATTTCCCTTACTATCCCAAAAAATTAGACAGGGACTATATAATTATAATGAAAACAGTCTGAGCACCATAATACTGCCTTGAGACTACAGTTTATATCAGTATTATCAAAATACTTAAGAGGATATCCAATTCCAAGTCTTAAGTCAATACCTGTAATGAATAACAAAAGGATGTCAGGTGTGGAACATTACTGAGCACATTATTACTTGGGCTGTCTGTCTGAAACATGACATTTACACTTAATCAGAGATTATTCATTACAAGTAATTCTTTCTGTTGAGTATTTATTTATTCAGAACTGCATGTTAGTTTTCTAAAGATCATAATGAAGAGAATACTTGAGGGTTTATGAAGAGATATTTTTCCTAAAATTGTTATAAAATAGTGTTGTGTAAATGAAGGATAGTATAAAAGAGCTTCAGTGGATGAAACAGACAAGTGAACATGAAGTGCTAGGGAGATGGATCTTGCTATCCCATAGGAAGAGAATGACAACTGCAGATAAACTTGTCAACTCAATCAGTAGTTTAATAAAAAGGGAAGATTCATGAAAGATGTTTAAAATAAGAAAATGAATCAGAATTTTTTTCAGACATTAGAATTTCAGGGAAAGTGTTACAGAAAGAAGGAATAGGATTATTGACACCACTACTGTTTGGGTTTTGGTTTGGTTTTTTTTTTCATGGAAGATTACATGAGATGGGCGAAGTAATGTCATGGGAAAAAGAAAAACCAGCATGTTGCTCTTTTGCTAAGGAATATAAAGTTTTAATTATGTAAACTACTGTAAATGAACACCATCAAGACTTGGATATGCAGACTAAGGGACTGAGAAGAATAATGATGAAAACTTCATTCATGTATTATGATAAATCTGCTCAGATCAAGAAGATCACCTTTCAAGTTGAATAGTTTAGTGTGACACCAGACTGGTGAGGATTGCAAGATAGCTACATGCTGCAATTTATAAACAGTATTTGACCTATATTTCCTAAAACAGTGTGTGCTTGCTCTTATTGTTTCTGATTGAAGAGACACAAAGAAAAGGATGGATTCAAAACCTACATTCCTAAAGTGAACAAGAAATAATGAGAATAAAAAGGAACGGGACAGAGAAGAATTAAAAAAAAAAATTAATTGCCTTAGCTCAGTTAGACTATGTTAAACTTTAGTATATGTCAAGTAAAACTAAGATGTTAGAAAGTTAGTAGATGACAAGTGAAGGAATAGAGATCAGAAAGAAGCAGACAAATTTAATCATTACAAAGAACAGCATTACTGAAGGAAAGAAAACAGGAGACAAGCTACAGAGTTATCATGAAAAACACTGAATGAGGAGAGTATGCCCAGTACACACGTTAAAGGAATGACCTTGATTAGGGCTAAATCAGAAAACTAAATGATTATATTATCAGTATAATGACAAGGTGAGAACATCTGAGTTCTGAAAAGATAAGGCTGAGCTAGAAATCAACAGATATGGACAGGAAGCAATTACTTGAGCAGAGTAGCACAGAAAGAGTGACTTAAAATAATCTGAAGGAGATATTTAAGCAATACCTATAAATAACATCATCATTAAATAAATAACCTTTCCTGTTAGATTTACTCATTTGCATTTATTCAGGAACAAACTTTATTTGTCCTCAACTATGTGTATCTTGAAAGGAATTTGTATTAGCACTTCCAACAACTTTTTCATACACTGTTCTCCAAATGTCTAAAATAATTTCTTGCTTGCTACTAGACTGATAAATAACTCTAAACCAGGCTTTCTGTAGGAAGTACTTTCCAAACCTCATCAAATATTCTGTTCATAAGAAACGGACAGATTAATTTCTTTTCCATACCATTAGTTTTGGTACATAATACTTAGTAGAGGTACTAGGTATACTGCAATGTATCTTAAAGCAGGGAAATAGGAAACCAATTCTCTTCCTTGTTTACAGTGACTTCTTTTTAAAATCCCTAAATCATATGACAAAACTACATTATAAAAGATGTCAGCATTTAAGACATAAAAGTAGCTGTAAGTTATTTTTAATAATGATATGTAGTTTTTTCAAGATTGTCCATTTCCTGACACATAGATTTTGGTGGTTTTTTTCTTATTCTCCTGTGGAGTAAAATGTTTATATTTGACCAATGGGCTACATTCCGAGCTGACATTAATAATATTCAGTGAAACTGTAGAGGAATTCCTTGTCGATCAAGGACACACAGTGGCCCTTGAAGGATTGGACAACTCTGACTTAAGGCTTGTAGAGTAGAAATAATAGTATGAGATATTGAGCAAGAGAAAACACAGAACTTGAATAGAATGG